>JAOTQE010058972.1:0-19091 GCA_025631205.1 Nesometra sesokonis | reverse complement strand
CATAATGAACAGATTTCATCAATAAAACAAACTATTGCAATTTGTTTGACTCAAAGTCTTATTTCTACTGGACTACTGTATAACTTCCAATTGTGACCTTTCAATCTTTGGCGAAAAGGAAGAGAAAAAAACATCTACAGGTACTGTACTTTGTTTTCATCGTATCAACTTCAGTCCTACTTTCAATTGATGGCAAAGTGTAATTCTTAAAGATGTTGAATTCTTCAACTAAAATGTTGACACCATGTTTTCAAGATTAAATCTATTCATGTATTATGAAGTGTGTCGTATAACTTATTTAACCGTTATGCATAATCGGAAGAAACTACACTATTAGAAACATCTGTGTACGAATCAAAATTTATATACTGTAATTTAATTGAAAATAACTTGGGAAAATAACAGAAAATCAAAAACAAACGCTTTGTATGCTGTTTAAACCTTTATACACAACACATCACGTTATTAAATAATCAGAAATATAGAAATTTAGGGGTACCATCAAATAATTTACATTCATTAGCTTACATACAGAAGCAAACCGCTTATAATGAAATACATATTCAACCAGGTTCTGCAATTGCTACATATGTAGGCCAATCCAAGTTGTATTAAAACGTACACAATTCTACAGAGTTAGAAAACAAGTGTTTTGATGTGTAACCCAATTTAGTTTTATATATTTCATTTTGAATATTTATCATTGTCGACAATCACTTTTATTTTTAAATATCAAGCATTTTCTATAAATACAAGTTCAACGTGATCATTTCCACAAGTAGATTTTAAGCCTCCTAAATGTCACTTTACAACTAACTACCGTATACCCATCTTAAAGTCAGGAATTTGTATTTTGGCTTCAACTTGCTCTAAAACAGGAAATAAAATATTCTATATTTATATAACAAAAAACTATGATCATTTTTCCATTCTTTCATTTGTTTTGAGTTTGGGTTTATGCGTATTCCATGCTACTGAAATGTCTTAGTCTTAATACTGTAAAAACAAATGTACTGTATAAAAACAAAGACCAAGTACCAACTGTGTACCTACACTAAAACTGTAAGGCCGTTTCGCACAGAAGCGGCTTCTTACAGGAGGAGCAAAATTTTAACAGATTTTAATCCTTATACAATAATTAAATAGCTGAAAGCAGCGATCACCTGCTTTCAAGACAAAGTTTTTTAGATATAAAATATTGAATGTCAAAGCTCATCTAGGTCACATGACGATATGACATGTCAAAAAACCTTTGCTCCCATAGTTGTCCTAGTGCACAAAAAACAGACTTCTAGAGATGGCAAACACATGAAATTACCTTTTTCCTTATCAACTTCAAAATCAAGAAGTTTACCGCTTTTAATATTACAAATGTTGGCAGGAATGTAATATAATGACCACAATTAGTATAAATATACAGGTAGTAATGATCACAAACAGTTAAATACAGTACTGTGATCACACAATCAAGTATTAATATACAGGTATAATCACAACCGTATATATATAAAAAAAATAATGGTCACAACAGTATAAATATACAGACAGTATTGATCATAAACAGTTATGCACAGTAATATGATCACAAAAAATAATAAATATACTGGTAGGAATGATCCCAACAGTTTAAATACTGTATACTGGAAATAAGGACAAGAGTAAAATATACAGTGTATTGTAGTGCAGTGTGTAGTGTTTGTGATCACAAACAATTATTGCTGATGATGACATAATTTATGTCGAAATATTGAATCTTGTCACGATGGCGTGTATCTCATTGATTGGAGTATGCATTATACTTTCTTACTTGAAGTTGATTAGTGGACCTTTCGGATATTACTACAGTAGTGTATACAGAAATGCTCACACAAACAGTTATTAATATACAGATAGTAAATACTCACAAACAGTTATTACTACTGTACTGTATATAGAAATGCTCATGCAAACAGTTAATATACAGGTAGTAATGATTAAAAACAGTTATTACTACTGTATATAACATTGCTTATGAAAACAGTATGAATATACAGGTAGTAAATTATTACAAACAGTTATTACTACTGTATATGGAATTGCTCATAAAAACAGTATATTGATCAAAGACAGTTATACATATATTTATGGAAATGATCACACAAATCATATTAAGAAACAAAAAAAACAGTTAACTGTCCGGAAAACTGTAAATTGTTTTTTGTCTCTTTATTCTCATGGACTCTTGACTTTGTTATGTGGTTGTTTACAGTTTTAGGGTAGTACTATCCTAGAAATGTCCACAAATAGGGTAAACATAATATAATGTAAAAATTATCACAAACTGAATAAACAGACATGCGAGGTCTCACCACAAAATGAATCGCATCATAGGTAAGATCAAATTTCGAAAAAAAGTAAAATTTTGAGAAATTTTGTTTTAATTATTTCATGCAGGAAAGTGTCATTCATGACGATTTAATGAGATTTATAGTAATTTGTTTATTTTTAGAGTACATTATGGGTGATTTTCTCAAAACCAGGTTTCCGTACATGAAAATTTAAAATACTCATATCTTTTGATCTAGTTATCCAATGAATGTCATTTAAAATGTACAGTATATTACAGCTCATATTATGCTCTATTAGAAGGTACCAGTAACTCCATTTTTAATTTTCCTACCATGAGATTTATTTTGTGGTGAGACCTCACATATGATCACAAGCAGTATCAAACAATACATGTATACCTGATCATAAACAATAATACAAGAATATTGTGTGATTACTGCATGTAGTAATGATCGCACACAGTATTGTTGTAGTGAAGATCACAAACAGTATTAATACTATTTAGAAATGACCAGATATTGTTAATACTGTATACATACTAATGATTTCAAAATGTTGACAAAGCTTTTTTTATCATTATTATTCTAAGGAACGGCAGCAAAACAGATGCAATTTGCCATTAATTTACTATTTTATTGCCAATTCTTTTTCATGTATATAAAAAAAGTATTTAAATAAAAAGAAAATCTATAGCAGACCCAAATATCCAATGATTAATTTTCCCATGAGGGTTATATCACTAACAAGATCTATAAATGATAACACAAGACATGAATAATACAGGCATGCCACTAATTTGGAAAGCAGTTTACAGTAGGCAAACCTACATCACTGAAGCCAGGTACTCACTGCATCGTGTCACGGTCGTACGACTAAACCGTTGCTCCCTGTGTGTGTGATTTCTAGATGCAATAACAGTCTTCTAACATTTTTTTATCAACAGTCTTCTACTCATCGGCCGACGGTTTTTTTAGCGATTCAATAGGGAAATCACTAAAAAACCGTCAACCGACAAGTAGGCAACCACACACACAGGGGGCGAGAAGTCGTACGACACAATGAGTGCCCGGCTTAAGGTTTAGTTAACATTGAAATAAACTTTAATAATGCCTTATCTTGTATTATCTCGAAACATCACTTGTAGTACAAGCACATAATGCCAGAATCGATGAAATATAAGATCCAGCTGTCATGACCAGGTAGCTAAAGCCAGGGCATGACAATGGAATAACCTAAAGGTGTGAGGGTGCTGATCCCTGGTGATTACTGTTTAAAAAAAATAATCATTAAACATACTGCACAGTTCATTTCATACTAATTTGCAATACTGTATTCTATGTTATGTTCTATACAGAGGTTTGGAAATAAACTACTGACATTCAAAGTTTCATTTTGCCGTTTACTTTGTTTTAAGGTTAAAAAACTTAAATCATATGTAATGCCACACCGCAAAATGAGTTTCATGGTTGGGAAATAAAATAACAGTATTGGTAAATTCCAAATGAACACAATGTAGGTTGTGATACCAATGCTTAATAGCATTATACTGTAGGGACAATCAAAAGATATGGACACTTGATATTTTATTTTATGGAAACATGACTTTAAAAACTTTACATGGAAACTTTCCTGTATAAAAACTGACCTAAAAAATACGATGAAATAAACTTATATATTAAATCCTTTTAAAATTTATCAGAATTATGCTGCCGATTATCTCAATTTCATGTCACTGACTCATTTTGTGGCGAGACGCCACATTTTATGCACTTGTTCATTAACTGGTGGAGTTAACAAATAAACTAAGTATACAGTATTAAGAAAAAACTGAAACTACAGAATTAGTTGATAAACATTCCACTGCAATTTGACATATATCTGTGTTCTGCATACAACAAAATGAAAGGTTTATGATGCAGAGTTCATAAAAAAACACAAAACTATACAACTACTCATCGTAGAAGAAAACTAATCAATCTTATAGTACAGTAGCAGAAAAAAAAATGTTACAGAAATATTTAAATGATACACTCCAAGAAAGGAAATGCATGCAGCTTCTAGGTAGACGCATTTTGTATACGTTATTTCACAAACATTATGACGCGCAGAAATTTAGATTTAGAATATAAAATTTGTTTTGGCCTCTCCAATTTATGCAAACACTCTTACATGAATAATCCAGAGTTTTGAAGTTTGTTTCTAAAGCCTAGCTCACACCTTTGCATATAGCTGCGTTAACAGACCGCAGCATTAACGCAGCACTCGGCGGCAAACTATTCCGTAACAGTCACACTGTTGCGTTGTAGCTCATGTAGATTTCGAAAAACGATCGCCTATGGTTGCATTTCACCTCAACCCAACTCGCTTTTGCTCATAACAGTACGATTCAATACAAGTATTGCTTGTCCCGTTGCGTGTTTACCTCGTTCACCACTCGTTTGTTGCTCGCTAGCAGCTCCCACTAGCTCGTTTTACTGCTCATCCACTCACCTTTACCTCGAAAGCTGTTCGTTTCCACTCGCTTTGCTACGTGTCAGTTCTGTTTGCTGCGTACGAGCTCGTAGAGAGTTGCATTAACATATAATTTCTTGCTATTTTGCCCTACCAGTCATATTCTCTGCGAATATAGATAACACCCACCGATTTGGTAAACCAGGCTTTGCAAAACACCTCTAGATTTTGGTTCAGCTGGACGTAAAAGGGCCAATGAGGTATGTGCCAGGGATATTACGCATCGACGAAGTCATATCCGGTTGTTGGATTCGATCTTGGACCGGCAGAATAGATGGCCAGGGTCAATTAAACAAGCTGATACGGGAACTAGAAGCCGAAAATCAAGAAGCATTCAAATATTTTTCAAGAATATGTTCTGCAATGGTTAAAACCTAGAACAAAGGCTGCGTTAAGCAACTCTGTGTCACTCGTCCTTGCTCGCATTAGCTGGTTGCAACTCGTCTTAGCTCGCATGGATTTTGATCTTGCATTCAGTTGTGGATGTTTGAAAAAATTTCAAATGAGCGAGCTAGAACCCAAAGCTCTGCGCTAGTCTGCCTATTGACCTTGTATTAGCTCATTTCATTGCGTAGTGCTGCGTTAAGTCGCGTTGAGACAATACAAAGCCGAACGCAAGCTCGAAATGCAAAGGTGTGAGCTAGGCTTAATTCATGAATATTTTGCTTTAAAATGCAAAAATTGTATTAATAAGCGTTTTTATTTTTTTACCCCATTTTGTAGCTGAAATTGAAATAAAACTGTCTAAAAATATTTGCAAAACAAGGTACAAAAAAGTTTCACCTATGCCCTCATTTTTTTGAAAGTTTAGTGTTGGAATGAGCAAAATATTTTTTAGATTAAGCTTAAACTGACACTAAAATATAACAATTAAGCAAAATCAGCTGTATTTTAACTTATATGTGATGTTGTGAAGTGCGATTTATTCTTAGTTGGAGATACAAATTTAAGGCTAACTTTAAATTAAATACTTATTATTCAGAGCTCCCAAGTATCAAGGATTGTCCTGAAGACGCCAGTGATTTTTCGATCATCTCCCAGGCTCCTGCAATTGTCAAATTTTCTCTCGGAATTTAAGTTTTCTCCAGGAAATTCTCTAGGTTTTTTTAAATGTTTACAGTTTGAGCACAAATTGTCCTATTTTGTTTCAAAGTATTTTTAACAATAAGCAAATGTTTAAGTTTAGTAATGTTATGGTGAAAATATGGCATATCTTAAACATAACAAATGATGCTAAAATATATGTTTTCATAGTAAGGCGTTGAGCTGTTAATGTGAGTACAGTACTTGAACATACACTTTAGGAAGGACACAAAATTCAAATAGTGGTCTGACCACGGAAAAAACCCTCTGGGAATTTTGTTTTTATAACTTGGGCCACTGAGTATTTAATTATTCAATTTTAATAACAATTACTTGTAAACTGAAAGTCACTTTTTTTAATTGGACAAGCCAAGGAAGAACCCGAGCCTAATGGGTGTCCTATTGATGGCGTTAAAACTGAAAAATTGTGAGTGTTACAGGTACTGTATGAGTTAATCGGATACTGAACTGTATTCAGACCAGGCTCAAATTGCAATGAGCAAACGGCACACTCAAGTATTATGCCAATGGACTTAAGTCCTCGGCCATTCAATAATAATTTCCCTCATAACTAAGCCAAAAATTGAGTGGTACTTTTTATAAGGATGAAGGAAAGGGCAAAGTGCATTTTAGCCCTAATATTCAAACACTACATTCTAATCTGATAGCATGTATTTTCTGTTTCTTGCAGCACACGTTTTAAATTAAAAAGTAGTTTGGATTTTTAAATGAAATTCAATACAATAAACTTATATACAAATGACAGGTTTCAGAATGTAAATTAATTATATGTTATCAACCAAAGAAATTCGAGGTCTCTTTCTAAAAGCTGCAAGGACTGTTTGTTTTTCTCTGATTTTCTCTTTTAGCTGTTTTACACGGTCTTCTCTTGATGTGCACACACCTGTTGGTTGTTCTTCAAATCTTGTTTGACATTGTGATTCAAAAGTGTTGAAGTGTTGATCATCTTCATCTGACAGAGGCTCCTCCTTTATCTTAATTCCTGACAAACCTGGTTCTTCTTTTATCTTTACTGTTGATGTCACTGGTAATGTCACTGTTGATGTCACTGGTTCCTGGTCTGCAATGTCTTCATTATCAGAAACTGGTTCCTTTTTTATCATTACAAGAGGAAATTGCATATTTTGATTTGTTTGATCCATAATTGTATTTATTGTTGACTGTTGCTCCTTTATGAAGCTATTTAAATAGCCAATGCTATCGCTATCATCGCTGGGATCCAAAGGTTCTTCTTTAACAACAAAATCGCTTGGCATACATCCATCAGTTTCTGAGGATGACTCGGTTTCCGATTCAGATTCCTTTTCAGTCTTCATGGTTGCTAATGGTGCTAATTTTGACAATTGTATTTTCAGTACTTTATTCTTCCTCACAATTTTATTTTCAACTTGTGCACAATTAACTCCTTTTAACATCTGGAAGGATGCTGTCTGAGAATCTGCATGGTAATTACTATCATTATTCTCAGTTGATTCATCACAATCAGAGCTGCTGCTTTCAGAAGGTGAATATGATCTTTTCATTGTTTTCTTTGGTGAACGTTTCTTTCCTTTACGATACTTTTTATGCTCAGACTTTTTGGATTTCTTCTTTTTGCTCTTTGATTTTGATTTAGTACTCAATATTTCAACTACTTTATCATCTTGTAATGAAGGTTTTTGCACGTGTGTCATTACTTTGTCAAGTTGTTTTGTTTGTACTAAGCATTGTTGTCCATTATGTGTCATCAATAAGTAAACAGTTCCTGGTTTTTGTTTGTTGTCTGATATTATATTGGAAAGCTTAGGAATCCCAGTGCTTGTTTGGGAAAACAACGTTTTAGTCAAATTTTCATTAAATGTCTGATTATTTACGACTGGCACAATATTTCCCACTGTCTGTTGATTTGAACTTGGCAATGTTAAGTTTACATTACTGTTTGAAGCCTGTGGTTGTGTATTAATGATTGAAGACCCTGCCTTAAATTCGACTGGTTTGTCACCAGATAGTGAACAAATTGATGATATTTTAATTTTTGAATTACTCAAAACCTCTGATAAGGATACTGAATGCTCATTTTTTGTAGTAGCAGTTGTTTTTGTAAGGTTTGATATTGTTAACGCTGTTTGTGGTGATGAAACATATGGTATTACTGTAGTTGTACCAACCTTAGGCCTTTGCACTATTAATTTATTGGGTTGTACAAATTGATATTTTATTGTTCCTTGATTGGGTGTTACAATTGCACTTTGGTTCTTGGATGTTACTTGCTTACTTGCTGTTACCGGTGTAGGCACAGATACTGGAACTTGAACAAATCTTTTTGACATCACCGTCGTTAATATTTCTGGGTTCTTGGATGGTATGGCAGCGATAGTTCCTTTAGCTGGCTTCACGTGATTCACCCAGTTTTTAATGACCATATGACGCTTGAATTGGTGCTTCTCATCTAGTACATTTACAACCCTTTCAATACCAAACATATTTTTAGCATCAGCTTCAACTTGGGTTACTGGGACATAATGACTGTATGAAATACCATTCTTAATGTAGATAACACGTTTACATAGGCGCATTGTCTTGGCATTACTATGGATAAAAAAAAAATTATAAACATCGTCTTGTATGAAATGTCTACTGTACATTGTTCATTCTGTTACATTTAAAAAGTGTAATTTTAACACATTAGCTGCCGACTATTCACATAATCACCAAATGGGTGTTGTTGAGGGCGCTGGGAATGAATATAATAGAAAAAAAAGTATAAAAAACACCACAAAAATCCCATGGATCCTGCTCAGATTACACTGATGTCGCCATCTGCATGTACAGTAGGGTTGGAGAAAGGCAAACTCTAATTGTCTTATTGGTAACTACTGTAGCTGAGTGGTTCAAGCACAAATAATTGCACCCGCTATTTTGGGGGGTGTAAATAATAGCATCTTTAGTTACCAAGGTGATAAAAATGTTATAGTACCTTGGAAAATATCAAACTAATGAAACTGATTCTAACCTGTCTATCAATGCATTTGTATAATAGAAAGACATCTATAAGTAAATTAATTTGGTTAGGAGAAACAGGGCAGACGCAGACTTTGGAAAAAGGGGGGTCCGGTAGAGGGTGAAAGTTTTAGGTGGGTCTGAGCAATGCTCCCCGGAAAATTTTGGTGTTTAGATATCTGGAAATGGCCCCACAGGCTTGGTAAGGGATTGATTCTTGTCCTATGATAGCTCAACATTTTTCGTTTTATAGACAAATCAAATAAAATGAAATTTTAGCCGAACTTCTTTACATTTACCAAATTCATGGTAAAATAGTTCAAAACTATGGCACTTGTTTGGTTAATAATTGACTGCCAATACACACACGGATGCTAAATTGCAATTATTTGAAAAATCCCTTTTGTTGTCTCACGTCAGCTAACAATTTGCATTGGGCAACCATCATTGTTCCACTTTTCTGACAGGAAACTGCTTTTGATCTCAACATGCTTCATGTAGGTGATTGAATTTAAAAATAGGTTGCCCATGCCTCAACAGACAAAAATATATTCTGCATGCTTTGAATGATTCATGACATGGTATAATTAACAATATTTCTTAATAGCCAAAAAATGTCAGAGTGATCTATTTATACAAAATGATGGAAGTTTTTAAAGCAAAATTTTAAAGCATCCATAAGTTTTGAAAATATAATTTACTGTACACATGTAATGTAAGCAGAAACATGCGGCATGTTATGGTAATACTGTAAACATTCATTTTAATGTAAACCTGAACATATTTCAAAGAACAATTCTAATCTGCAGCAGCAGAGCCATGAAGTCAAAAAACTGAAAATCGAGTTTTTTATAGATTGTGAAACTATGCATTTTTAGTTTCATAAGACGTTTCCTTGCGAAGTTATGAACAATTGAAGTTTGAACATTTAAAATTCAGGTCTCAAAGAAAACTGCTTTAGAAAATTGCTTATCAGTATACATTGCTTAGGATCAATTCTAAAAATCAGAAGCATCAATCAAAAAATATGTGGCAGAGCCAAGCCAAAGAAGGCATAAGTCAAAAAATGAAAATTGAGTTTTTTATACATTATGATACTATATATTATTATTATTATTATGATACTATATATTATTAGTTTCATACATGTTTCCTTGCAACGTTATAAACAATCCAGGATAATGTAGTCAATGAAAGCAAACCATATTTATGCTGCTGATAGGGATTGGTCAGATTTACATTAAAATCATGTGTTTTTGGTTATTATTAGGCATTTTAGTGGTTTCATTCATACTGTACTTATTGAAAATTGTCATACCCTTCAACAGTTTTATCTGTGCTTGGAACAGCAAACAGAGCAGGAATACTTTTTGATGACAGGGGTGCAACATGGATCTTCTCCATACCCTGCTTCATTTTCTAAAAGACAAAAAAGTAAATTGACAAATATAGAATCAGCAATTAATTATTGGAAGCACACAATAATATTTATGAGTCATATAATTAAAATAATTTTAATATCCACATTTCAAAAAACTGAAATGTGGATAATTTTTTTAGACTTTTTCTTTTGAATCCGGACAACTACCCTCCAAACAACTACCCTCACCCCGGACGACTACCCTCTCAGACAACTACCGCCAGGACAACTACTCCCTGGACAATTACCCCCTAGGACGACTACCCTCTAGGACAACTGCTCTCCAGGACAACTACCTTCTAGACTACTCACCACACCCCCACCCCACCAGCGGGTTAGGGTTAGGTTTAGTGTTAGGGTATTGTCCTAGTGGTTAAATGTTTAGAGGAAAGTTGTCATAAGGGGTAGTTGTCCTAGGAGGGTAGACCTAGGGGTAGTTTTCCTAGTTTTTTTTTTCTCTTTAAAGTCTTAAGATCATGAAATTCATGTACAGTAAGATTTGACTCTCTAATCCAAACAAAATAGATGGAGCAAAAGGTGTTTGGTTTTGGGAGAGCTACTGTAATCCCATTTGTTCACCAAATAAACTTTATTTTTACCATACATTCTGCATATGAATGCCTTTTTTCAATAAAATTACTAAGCCATCGCAACCATGTATTCACTGGAATCTCTAAGGGAAAAAGTTGTCGCTGACATAGATTGGTAGCTTTCCAGATTCAACGCAAACAAATTGGGAGTTTAACCAGTGGTTGTGATCAACTCAAATCAGGATCAACTACTCAGCAGCTAAAATTCTGATGTTTCAAAGATCAGCTGGACACAGCTACACGCACATTTATGAACATTTTGGCATTCGTACAGTAGAATCCAGTTGTTTGCGTATCCAGTGACCTTTCACATCTAATGGAAAGGACACAACTGAAAAGGGTAGATCATGCAATGATTTCTAAACATTACGAGGTATTAAATCAAGCAGCTGTTAAATTGTTAAAAAGAGAATCATGAGCAACCAAAACCTAGTACATCAGGTATAGTCAGGGGCGCAGCCAGGATGGAATGAAAGGGGGGTCAGGAGTGGTGGGCGGGGCGGGGCATGGTCCCAATCGAGGTCAGGGTGGGCGTGGTTGCCGGTTTGGCGTTTTGATGAGAAAAAAAAAAAAAACATCATTTCCTCTTTTTTTTTAGTGAAATAGGCCTAGATTGAGGAAGTTGAGTTTCAGTCTGCATTGATAACGATGGCTGGTTTAAAATTCATGCTATACTATAATATTCATCACATTTTTACTGAAAAAATTTTTTTCATCAACATTTTAGGGGGGGGGGGGTCCTGACCCCCGACCCCCCTCTGGCTGCGCCCCTGATAGTCCAGTTTAGTCAAACTTGCTTAAAGGCTGCCGCACACGTGAGTTAACAGAGTACACCAACCGTCACTCGTGCCACAAGCGAATGTAAATGGCACAAGTATGACACAATTTCTTGAAATAATGGAGCAGCACATAATTTTAGCATGTTTAACAACCAACAGCTACTTGTGCCAACAACGCACAGTGTGCAGAGATTGAATGCCAATAGCTCACACTTTCCATGCACTAACGATACATCATGTAGATATCATGTACAGTAGAATAATAAATTTAATGCAGACCTGTAAGCACTTAGCAATTACAGTCCTGTTCGCATATACACCTGCAATGCATGCAATATGTGAGCTATTTTCTTTTTAGAGCTCCCAAGTGTGAAAACCAGAAATTCTGGAGATTTTGTCAGCCAACATTCGTAACTGTTTTGCTGTACTACATGAGAACCTAAAAGTGAAATTATATGAACAACCAACACAAATGAAAAGGTGTTTATTATTATATTTGATACAATTACTGACAGACAAATCTTCAAAATATCATTTACTGTAGTGGCCAAAAATAAGAAAAAATACATATTTGTTTGTTTATATTGCTAATTTATTAAAATTCCTGGAGATAATCTAGAAAAATTCAAATTCCTGGAAAAAATTGTATTTCCTGGAACCCGGGAGATGATACAAAATTCCTGGGGACTCCAGGCTAACCCTGGAAACTTGGGAGCCCGGTCTTTTATCCCCGACACAATATGCACATTGACATAAATTACACATTTCCAACCCTGTGCTGCACTGTTGGCTTATGAAAAAAAATGAGGTATTGGTGTGCGCCAGGTACGAGTGAATTCTAATGTAACACACAACATTCTACAATACATACAGTACCCACCAGCCATGAGCCAAATCTGAAAACTGAACAATAGAACATTTAAAACAGCTAGTCACTAATATTACTGTACATAATGGTAATGACTGACTGAAAGTTTATAGTTTGCAATAATTTAATTTTGATTTTATAATGTAGTGAACCAAATCTGCTCAAATACTGGTATTCAACCAAAGAAGCATGAAAGAACTGTTCAATAATGTTTAAAATATAAATTTAAATAATTAACGATATTAAATTAGTATCAAAACTTTTTGTCATGATGTAATCAAAAGACAAGACCCATGCATGTACTGTATGTCAACACTCCATGTATTGGCCTACATCATGTTAATCATAAAGGTTCCTTTTTGTTAATGAAATATCATCAACTGATGAGAAATCTACTGTACAGAAAAATTAAGTGCCATGATTTTAGCTCTTATATTTGTACATAGTACAGCTCCAACAACTTTTAAATGTTTAAAACTCTGCAATACTGTACAGTGTGTAATAAAATGTTCAAAGTTAAGGGCAACATTTTCAAAACAAACCAAAAAGCAACCTTGTACAGGATACGGGCCACACGTCCTGGGATGGCAAATTATCGTGACATGTACAGACATGATTTCATAGGGTTTTTCAATTTAAAAGCATCGTCAATATCTACTGTACCTTTAAATCAGCCAGTGATGCATTTGTCTTTCGTTCTGGTGCTTCTTTATCTACAGGTTTTGCCTTGTGTTCAACCTCTGGGAGTTCCTCTACATCAACATACTCAGTTTCCTTGTTAACTTTGGGTTTTAGAGGTATTATAGGGGCAGGTTGGTCAATATTTTCAAACCATTGTTCAATTTTTATCTTGATATCTGCAAGCCAATCATTATTGATTTTACACTCATCCTCATACTCTTTTCTTTCTGTATTTGTGAGCAAAGTGCAATATTTTTCATAGTGTTTGTAGTAGCAGTCATGCATTTTTAACCATTCTTTTAATAAGCAAGTTGCCGTAGTACTATCTGCTTTATTCCATTGTCCTAAGTTTCTTATTGTGTCAGTCTTAGTTTCTAATTGTTTGAAGCACCCCTTCTGCAGTTTCTTTAACCTCTCCCGAGTTAAATTCAGGAATTTTCTTGTTGGCCTTCTAGAACGAGCATAATTGTGCTTTTCCATGTCAGCAAATGAAAACATTGTTTCCCACCTCACAAATAATTCCAATTTTTTTTCCACTTTGATAAGTACACAGTATGGATGCTTCTTTGGTTCACTACAAGAAAAACAAATGTTTGCAACATTCAGCTCAGAAGCATAGTGTTTTATGAGTCAACATGGACCTAAAGGTGCCAACAATATCAAAGACTTTCAATCACCTCGATTTGTATACTGTAAGTGCTATCTTGAATACAATATACTGTACAGCAATAAGGTACTGCACAGAGGCCAGCTACTGACTAAAATTTAGCTGTTTTTTTAACTTAATACAAAATTAAATGGGTATAGACTTGTTACAATTTAATAAAGATGATGATGATAATGATTAAAACAACAACAAAAAACAGCAATACAGTAATAACACCACAATAAAAAGTAGCATTGAACTCGTCAATTTGACGAGTTAGCTGATCCGCAGTTACTTTTAAATTAAAATGCAAAATGAATAGAAAAGAATTGCACTTTTCTGAAAGAGAATTGGTTCCGCCTTAACATACTGAAATTAAATTCAACAAATAATAAGGGATATGCTGAAAATTAATATGATCGAATACCATTAAAATTTTACTATGTATGGCGATGTCACAATAACATATTTGCATTTTCCATACATGAAATCATATCTACGATTCATATTCTTTCAGAATATCATATCTATAAAATTTTGAATTTGAACCCTAGGTCAAAGTGCCAAATTTTGGCCTCAAAGATTTTTCATTTGAAATTAAATATTCTTTCTTGCATTAGAATATTAAAACGCTCGCGTACACGCACACCATTTCGTGCACAATGAATATTAGGATACCCAAATGTGGTCATGGATTTGAAGTTTATTTTCACTAATTAGGATTTACAAATGGCAATTTGTTATGAAGATATGATTGATTAGGTAATAGGGTACAAGAAAAACATGTGCGCGTAGATGACGTCACGATTTAAACATTTTAACGCAGTCAAATTTAAACTAAAGGAAATGGTAAACTAAGAGACATATCTTAACTGTAAAATATCAAAATTTCGAAGTAAATTGACAGCCGATTACTGAGATAACCTCACATAACTATTGTAAATATTAAGTAAATAGTTAAAAATCACGTTTCTTAAATGTTGATGACGAATTGGTGACGTCACAAGTTATTGGCAACCTCGATGGCTCATGATATCTTATCTACAGGTCATAGGCTTTCAGAATTTGCAATAAAATTTGGGGGTAACGGGACATTCTGACGAGCTATAAATGATTAAAAATATGCATATTTTAGAATTTGATTTAGAGCATTTTAAAATTTTAACACATGCGTACGCGCTCGTAATGCTGCGCGCGTGACCTTTTGAGTGATGTGACGTTCAAGGTCAACATGAAGTTTATGTTCACCAAATATGAACTATTAAAGTTAATTAGTTTAGGTTGCTATTAACGTTTAAGTAAAAACGCATTTGTGCGCGTAGATGACGTCACGCGTAACTGTTGACAATGAAATTGTTTGTGTAACCATTCCTGACCAAGTTCTATGTTGCCTGAAATTTTGATGCTAATAGCTTGTTTCAATTTTTATGAATCCATTACACAAAAATTGACAGAAAGAAGTAAGATGTTGATGATTTCATACAATAACAAAACCTGCCACACACCCTAAGCCTTAGTTCAAGACGGTGATTTGGTTTAATTTGTGAAAGACGATTAAAAGGCACCCATTGCGTTCCATAACAGGTGGATCGTCATACCTTTCTGATGTTTAACGACAAACCTCACACCACTAAAACTTTATCATCCATTGGTGGCGCACTTCATTAAAAACTTACAATAAATATAATATACAGACTTGGAGCAAGTCTACCTAAGCCTCTGAAAAAGGTAAAAATACTGTTTCAGTCATCATGCCACCCAGCCATACATTTTTGCTGGCCCACCCTTGGATTTGTCTAGCTACATCCCTGTGTAATACTACTGTAAGATTAGCACTGCCAACAAAGTTGGAGGTGGTTATGTTTTCACCTCTGTGTGTTTTTTTCATCAGAAGCCTCAGTTTTCATCAGAAGCTCTTAAAACTTGGCCATAATGCTTCTTTGTACTAAATATCTCATGATGATTAAATTTTGAAAGGTTGGGACAAAAGTCAAGGTCAAAGTCGAGCAAAAGGTCAAATTCATGTAATTATCGTAAGTTTAACACGGTTATCACATACACTTCAAACTTGATTCATACACACGTAGTTAAGCGTTAAAAGTCCACCCCAATGCGCGACTGCAATTTGAAAGGACAGGGTCAAAGTCAAGGTCAAGCAAAACGGCAAATGCACATAATTAACCAAGTTCTGATATAGTTGTCACAATGACTTGGTTCATATTAGTGTTTGAAAGTCTGTGGCATATACCATAAGGGGCAGGGTCAAAGGTAATTGGCAGAGGTATGCCCTCTCCGAGTGCCCTCTAGTTATTAATGGAATTAAAACTAATAACTCCAGCTATTAAAATTTTAACTTACTGCAAGTATTGATAATGTAATATATTTTTATGTTTTAGTATAAAAAATTAATTACATTTTTTGTTTATTTAGTCAATCTTGCAATGGGTCGATCAACTGTCTTTCTATAGGGCTATGATCTCGGTTAATAGGAAGGTTTTAAGAGGCATCATATTTGTAAAAACATTAAATATAAAACTGCACCGGCTAAATCTTTGTTCTATTTAAAAATCTATTTTGAAAGGAAAACGATCGCAAACATGGTTTTTGCATTGCACATTATCGTACCATCCAGCAAATGGCAAAACACTGGGAGGTCTATGCTGGCGAACTGCTAGAGCTGGGGTACAATAAAAAAAACTATCATTGTCGAAGTCAAAAAAAAACATTGCTGACCCTCAGTTTCACAGAATTTCGGTCGGCTGGCGTGGCCAAAACATTTTTTTTCCTTGGCCTTGCCCTACATACTATATATGCCAACGATTTTTTTCATACTCGCTATGTTATGTGAGTGACTTAAAATTTTTTCGACAAAATAAATTTTTAATCACCCCTAGAGAAGTCTTCATTTGCCAACAGAATACTTTAATTTATGAAGTTATGAACAATCAAAATATTATATAGTGTACTGTACCAATTACTTATGTATTAATTATTATGACGGTAACTATACAGACAGTACTTTATTAGTTTTATCTTAGGCTACAGTACATGTTGGGGATCTCTAGACTAATAAAGTAATTACTAGGGATTGCTTTTTGACTGGATTGTACACAATATTTACCGTACACTTTTCACAACAAAATATTGGATTTCATGAAACAGGGCCTACGGTCAGTGTAGATCCACAAAGTCAAATCCTAAATAACCAGTTATACTAGTGATTTTAAAGTGACTAAGCCAGTAATTTTATTTTCAGAGTCAGCCTTTGGTCTCGACCAAGTGGACGAATTGGGATGCCAAATTTTGATTTCACTTGAATGAAATTGACGTTAGTTTTGCACCCTGTTTTGTATCTAACTGGTATGTACATTTTGACAGTTACTACAGTACTACTAGGGACTATAGTAAGGCCACAAAAAAAAATTTGTATTGATACCAACCGCCCCCTAAAAATTGAAAATCAGGGTCTGAGTCGATAGGCAACAGTGTCTACTATTAAAACAGAGAAGTAAAAATGCAGCAATTGCATTTTAGCTTCTGCTTAGTAATAATAAAAACTATTGAAGAGCTAATAAGATAGTATATTGCTTTTAATCAACTTTTTGATTTGACAAACAGTCTTTAAAAAAACAATCAAGACCGGAATCAAACTCATGACTTTGGAATTATTAGAAGAATGTTATATACGACCGACCGATCCAAGTTTTCTATGGCCGGTTTTTACCCTACTTCATGCTAATGTGGTTTACAAATTATAATTTGGTTTGGTTGGGTGATTAGAGGTGATTTTATACACACGCGCGCATGAATATGTAATAGATTTACACCTTCAAGATTTACAGCTTCAGGATTGAAGTTTTACTCACTAAATATGATCTCTAAGGACCCGTTTCTGCTGTAAAACTCAAAATACAGTGTGAAAAATACCGTATAAGACAAGGTAAAAAAAATCTAGTTTCCCATTTTTACTGAAACTAATTCTTGTGTGGTCCAGGTAAAAAGTCTCCTTTATAGTATCCAAAATGCCTTTTGTTAGGCAGGAGTAAGACTGACCTGTGTGAGTAGTTGCAGGAGTCATTTGGTTGTGTAAGAGCAACATGTTAAACATGGTTTGTGTAAAGGACACTTTTATTTTATTTCATTATACGGGGTGGTTAAAAGATTCAAAAATTGTTTACACCTCACGCATTACGCCTCATCTATAAATAGTATAATATTAATGGTAGTACAGTATGGCTACTGTACACTCACTCTAGGGACAATTTTTTCTCAGCCAAACTGGCTAAAGGTTGATTTTTTTTAGCCAAATTATAAATTCCTCAGCCAAATTTTTCAAAAATTTATAAAAATTCATAAAAATGGCTGCAAAATGGACATTTTTTTGGTGATTTTCATTTAGCTAATTTGGCGAAAGAGGTCATTTTCATTTTAGCCAAATGAGAATTCCAGTAGCCATTGGCAACTTGGCGAATGGTTAGAGTTAGCATAGTATGGCCTTTCATGAGGAATAGGCAGAGATGATTATTAGCATCACTAACCGATGCTGTTGTGTATCATCTAAAATCCACCCCAAATTTTTTACAAAAATATGGTGTTTTTAATGGCAGCAGAAACAGGGCAAAAAAGTATGGTATTGGACGCAAAATACAATATTTTATCCCCAAAATTTGTGGTGAAAAATATGGCATACGGTATTTTTTGTGGACCCATTTCTGCTGCCAAAAAAAATACTGCATTTTTAAAATACCATATAAAATTCAGTATTTTTTGGCAGTAGACAGGCCTTAACTAGCAATTGGTTAGAAAAATTGTGATCGATCTAAAACTCTGTGATGAAAAACGCATTTTTGAGCATAAATGACGCCACGCATAACTGATCATGCTGAGCCTATAATTCCCTGTCAAGGGTTACGATCCCTCAAAATAAGATACTGTACTGTAACTCTTCACAAAAACTGACAGAAAGAAAGATGAAAAAGAAGATTCCGTACGGAAACAACTGATTAAGGTCAGGATGAAACCTGGGACCTCAGATTGGTAGGTATGCAAGTTACTGTTAACCATCAAGCTATAGTTCCATTCTTTGGAATGTTAAAAATTCTTGCTTTACAGATCTGCTACAGTAGAGTTTACTGTTGCTAAAAAAAAAAAAAAAAAAAAAAAAAAAAAAAAAAAAAAAAAAAAA
>JAOTQE010058961.1:0-13718 GCA_025631205.1 Nesometra sesokonis | reverse complement strand
TAAGATTATCCTGTCTAATTAAGATTATCCTGTCTAATTAAGATTATCCTGTCTAATTAAGATTATCCTGTCTAATTAAGATTATCCTGTCTAATTCTCTAGCAGAGCACTTGCTTATAATTTGTTCGAGCTTGGGCGAAATATTGACAGAGTCGAAGACGTCGCCGACCCCGCTCCCCCACCCCAGATCCACATTTTTGGGTAATATTCCAACTTGTCGTGTGTTATGAGATAGCACTTCACACTTTGTTTTGATTTTATACCCATTTGGAAAAATTTTCATGACGTCACAGGCCATCACTAATTCGGTATATTGATGTAGTTATGGGAGTCGCTGAATGGTTATAGATCCACAATTCAGGGATGTAATTATGCAGGGCGGAGGTGGGCTGCCCACCCTAAAATTGTTCCACCCACCCTAAAGCTTATTTTAAGGCCCTCCACCCAGTCTAAATTCAACCTGCCACCCATCCTAAGCCTCTGAAAAAAGTAAAAATACTGTTTTTAGTCATTATGCCACCCTCCCTTACATTGTTGCTTGCCCACCCTTTGATTTTTCTAGCTACATCCCTGACAACTGTGCTCAAGCTTCCATGAACTAATAACGTGTGCATATATGGTGTGGCTAGCCTTTGCCAGGGGATTTATAAAATAAGTATTCTGTAAATTGGCTTCCTTGTACATTTAATAAACCTTGATCAGACAACATCTTGGCATTCACCATGTAATTCCTTTTATTTTCCAACCTTTACTACACTGATTCTAGTTCCACTGTTTCATAGGATATTGCTATAGATCCACAGGGCTTACTGGGATTACGATATAGTCCCGGTTCACACTAAATAAGTTTAATCTAGGATATATTATATAATAATATTACTGTGAACCATTTCATACCAATTGGAGAATCTTTGGCATGTATTTCTTACTTTCTGTTTTAAATGGGTAACTTCCTGTACCAAGAGTACTTTCTGGTCTTTATACGTTATCTATTTCTAGGCTTGGCCACCATGCTCCAAGTTACAAAGAGGGTATCATTTCACAAATACAACTTCTGATAAACTTGATCACATTAGAACAGCACAAACTATTATAACTCCATGATTTAAACAATAGATAAGAGCACTTCTATGTGAGCATTTTATTAAAGAGTCCCATTTGAATTAGGATGCCTCTTAACTTTAATGTGAATAAGTGACTTTCAATTTTGTATTTAGCATTTGATAAACTAAATAGTCTGTCTAGAATTATTCTACCATTTGTGACAGAGCCAAGCCAAACGAGGTAAGTCAAAACACTGACTGAAAATTGAGTTATTTATGAATTTTGAAACTACACATTATTTCTTTAACTTGCAAAAAAAAAATCAGTTTCATACAATGTTGCAAAGTTATGAACAATCAAAGTGGGAACATTCATTTCGAAAAATTGTGTTTGAAAATTGCTTATGATTATACTGTGACTTGCAGGGTCATTTTTTGTAAATTTCTTGATCATATCTGACAATTGTTAATGCATTATGGAAGTTGAATGTTTAAACTATATGATTTTGAGACAAACAAAACATTAACAAATTTGACAATTTTCCTGTTTCTTCCTATTGTGGAAAACTAGCTTTGCGACTTATGCCTCTTATGGCTTGGCTCTGTCACATTTCTAGTTCTAAATTTCCCGTATTTTCCATAGCACTTCCTCAATTTACTGTAGTTTTCATAAGTTTCCCATTCCGTCCACTCTGGCAAAGGGGAATTAACATTGTACAAACAGGAGAAAAAATAAACAAAGTGGTGCTCACAAGAATGTTTTACAAATTTTAAAAAAATGATTCTTTCCACTAGAAATAGGTCAAAAATTTTGAAAAAAAATGAATGCAATACTATTCTGTCACTGACACAAATTAACATATTGTTAAAAAATTCTTCAATGGTTCGGGCCTATATCAATACAAAATGTAGGTAGATGAAATAGAAGAATTTGTTGTTTGGAAGTGGAGAAGAAAATTACAGAGAATCTCATTATACAGTAAGTACACCGCAGAAGAGGTTTTCAATGAATTTGGTGTATTATTTACTTACAGCCACACAAAATTACTAGCAAAATCAAGAATCTTCCCTGCCGATATACGATGGCAAAGGAAAACAGCCAGTCGAATTGGGAGATTGATGTTCTGGAGGAGAATTTGGGGATTGTGTTTTATACGATCGCCCCTCCCCCCATCAACACTACTCGCATTACCGTGTTTGAATTTCTACACTTTTTCACTAGAAAGAATTTTACCATGTTTTAAAGGTCCATGTTTTTGGTGGTATTCATTAGAAACATGTCCTAGCTTAAAAAGGGATCATTTTAAACTTGTAAAATATTGTCGGGTATACTAGTAGTAGTACAGTCAACCTTTTCATTTACACGCCCCTTGGGCTGGGAGGTGTTTGTAAATGAGGAAGTTCGAAAATGAGAAGGTTTATGAAAACTGGTCAAATAAGGCCTCCAAAACACTTATTTGTGTTATTTTGTACTTTATTAAAAAAAAGTTGTTCCAATGAACAAAGGGGAAAAAATATAAAAAAACAACAAAATATCCATAATAAATTATGGGATAATTACTTCAGTGGCCATTATTTTAATGATGTCATTGACTAAATTGTGTTTGTAAAATAGAAGGTGTGTAAATGAGAGGTTGTAAATAAGGTCAACGGTATCACATAAGCCATTGTTTTATCCATGAAATACAATGGCTGAGGCAAAAGGAAATTGACTGCATTAATCAATGAAGCACATGGGATACTTAGCCATAGAATGAAGAAAATCACTTTTATATGAAATATCATTTGCACTTAGGAAATCTAATTAAATTTATTTAGCTTCCCTGTAGAACAATCCCCATAAGTAATATAGGGATTACGAAGAGTTATTATAAGCCTGTGATTTATTCTAAAGTAACCTAATTTATAACAACTGCTTCCAGTAGCAAACTCTACTACTCAGAGCTCACTAAAACACTGACCAACATCCCAGGCAACCAAACATAATAGTGAATGACTTCGAGGAAAATACCGAAAAATATTGTACAAGTTATGGTAAAATATTGACAGAGTCGAAGAAGAGTTCAATATTATGCCACAGCGAGTACAATATTTTTTCGATATCAACCGAAAATAGCCATTCAATATTATAATTATTATCCAAATAGTTCAGATTTATTAGGGCTAGGCCTGGACCTCTTCTAGCCAAGACCTATGTCTTCAAAATTAAAATCCTTGTAAAAACCAGCAGTTATTGTATTGTTTTTTTTATTATTATAGTCAGTAATTCTTCATAATCGACCATAGTCAATTGTGCGAAACACCTGTTTTAACAGTTGTGCGTTTCGGCATTATGCAAGTCTGCCACTTACGCACATCAAGTTTTTGAAACAATCATGGTGAAATTACTTAAATCAGAATAATTTAATATTAATTACTATTATTATAGTACTGGTAAGTTATTATTATACGAAAGTAATTACAAGAATATAGACTTTTCTGAAAATTCAGGGCAAAATGTTGATGCAGATAAGAAATCCTCTTCACTATTATATTGGTGTGTAAAAGAGTGTTCTGCAGAAATTACCCAAAATATATTATTTTTTATTTAAAAAGGAAACATGAGCATAGACGCCAAACCTACGAAAGGTAAACATTTTAAAGATATTACCTACAAATTATATTATATTTCAATTATTAAAGTGTTTTTTACAATCACCTCTAGCCTACACTAGGCCTAGTCCTAGGCCAACAAAGCGTAACATTTCTTTTTTGGATCAGTTGGAATATTTTTTTAGGCACCTGCTTCTGTATTTTTTTAAATAATTTGTCCTTTATTTCCTATACTTAAAATTTAGGATAACTTTATTTATTTCTTACAATTTTCTGGATAATTTTTTTTTTATAAATCTAATGAAATATGAACAATTTAAAAAGCTGACCATTTGGCCAGGCTTAGGCAATAAAGATTTTTTAGGTCTAATTATGTCATCATTAGCAATAGCTAAACAATTCAATATGAATTGGTTTTCAGACTAATATATTGCAAAATGTAAAGATTGCATTAAAATTGTTATATTTATAACTACATAAGAGAAAGTGAAATTGCTGATTGTAAAGCTCTTTTAAATGGCTTCACTTTAGTTACATAATTTATTTTTCTTCCTATTAAATGAATTGCCACATCCATCATAACATTTCAACTATAGAATGTAACAACATTTCACAAGCAGACATCAACATCTGCTGTGATACTAACTGTCAACAAAATATTAGGGGTGATTGGCATTTAGCTCGGTTGATTTAGCTGTGGAAATCACTGTGCTGTACGCTGAACTGTGACTTGCTCATGGTTCGATTCAACACCACACCACTCTCCTTGTGTTTCGGCTTGAGGGTCGAAATACAAGTTGCTAGCGCACCGTCTTTCGGATGAGACATTAAGCTGTTGGTCCTGTGTACAGCATGGCTCATGTGCACATTAAGAACGCGGTGCACTCTTTAAAAAAGAGTAGGGGATTGTCTCCCGGTGTACTGCCCAATCACCACCAGAAGGACCCCACTGGAAATAAGTCCACTTTGGACTTTCATGGGTTATCTTTGGTGTTCTACACTGAATAAATCAAATTAAAATGGGCATTCACACACGTGAAAAAAAAAATCGAGATTTAAAAATCGATTTTTGCATCATGGTCAAAATATCAATTTTTTTTTTGTGTGGAAAAAATAAATCCAGAACTCTCTTGATCACGATCCAATTCACAGTTATTCTTGCAATTTCATAATAATTCATAGAGTGCTGTGTGTATGTAAATCTGTTGTGCATGATATGTTTCGTGTATATAAACACTCGCAAAAAAAATTTGAATCGCAATCTTTGGCAAAAATCGATTTTCAAATTTCGATATTTTTTGTGTGGTTTTCATAAACAAGTGGAACTGCTGGTCCGTTGTTAACATGTTTGCCTTCAAATCACAAATTTCTGGGTTCGGACCGGGATGCATTCTAGGCTCTTTTTCAAGACCTTACAGCATCAGTCCCTAAGCTTCAAAAGGAGACTTGGTTTAAAAAGCATGATGTTGTAACTTTTAACCGGTAAAAAAACTTGCTGTTGGATATGACAATATTTTTTTTAATATGAGAAACAAGCTAAGGAAAGTAAAACACAGGTTGACCAGGATGGACTAGTCCAATGCCAAGAAAGGTGATGTTTCCAAAAACAAAATTACTGTACATCATGTCAAAATCCCTCAATTCTCTCATATAAGATTCTTCAAATAATATTTGAAGAATCTTATACTGAGAGAATTGAGAGATTTTGACATGATTTACCAACATCAACTTAAAATTGAAACAGTGTGAAACAAAAAATAAATTTAGGGCTGGGAAGAATAAAAAAAAATTGAAAATACTCACAATATTTTATTTAAACTAATTTGAGGCATGTCATGGCAAAACCACCAAGTTGCAGTAAAATTGAAACCATATTATGATTACATTTGTTGTACGCTTTAAAATGATGGATCAATTATCAAAATCGGACATCTATAACCAAAGTCATGGAACATTTTTGTATTTGTTCTTATTTGCTTATTTCTATAACTTCCCAAGAGACAACTTGGTTTTGCCATGCCTCACTTTATCATGTTTGTGTACACAGGTAGGTTGCTTTAGACATGGTTATTTATGATGTCAGAAATACAAGATACTTAAGTGTGTACTTAAATTTATAATTTTATGTGAAAAACTGTAGTGTAAACTTTGTATACTCCTACTTTGTCCTCTTGCTATCAAATACTTTCTTTAAACCAAATACAATGAAATTGCTAATTTTATGCCATCATGACGAACTAATGACGTTAAATCATCATAAGGCAATCAAGTCTTACATATGATTGTCTACGAGCTAGCCTCATTGGCACGATAACACCAATGAAAAGCGCATAATGTCCAACTATTTAATTACCCATACTGATTATTAAACACATCAAATGAGTTTCTATGTACGGTACAGTACGCCATTTCACTTTTGTTTATGTCTACTAATTACTTCCTAAACAACGATTCATGGACACTCCCTTGTGTAGACTACAACAACCATGCTGCTGGTAAATGTTTCTTGAACATGCCTTCTATACCACTGGTTAAATTTTAACAATAATATGAGGCTAGTCATGGCAAACACACCAAGTTGTCGCACAGGAAGTTATTTAGAAATAAGCAAATTAACAACAGGAAATATAAACAAATACAAAGGAAATTTGTGTCTATTTCGTCCACAACTTCAGTTATAGATACTGTATTCGATTTTGATAATTTACCCCTCATTCTAAAGCTTACAAAAAGTGTAATATGGTTTCAACAATAACTCGGTTTTAAATTTTTCTACAACATTTACACATAAAGCAAAGTCAAGAATTAAATTTTTGATATTTTTTTTAATTAACCCGAAATCTGACCATCGCATTTTTTGTCCGTAACATATTCCATTTATTATTAATTGAATAACAGGGGGTCCCAAATTGTAATTTCAAACAAAATTCCTGTAGATTTGTTTACGTTCATCCAAGCAAAATTTGTAATATAATTATTATATATTTTCACTGTTATTTATGCCATTAATCTAATGGAAGTAAAATTATCTCAAGGCATAAAATGGTAGATAGAACCCGTTTCTGCTGCAAAACTCAAAATGCCCTATAAAAAAATGCAATATATGTATATATAAAAAATCTAGTGCCCAGTTTTTGCTGAAACTACTTCTTGAATGGTCCAGTTAAAAAGTATCTTTTTTAGTACCCAAAATGCCTTTTGTTAGGAAAAAGAGTTGATTGACCTGTGTGAGTAGTGTGCATGGAGTATTATATGAGCAACGTTAAACATGGTTGGTGTAAAGGACCTTTTAATTTTTATTTATTAGCTTTGGTTGAAAGCCACAACGAAGTATCTCACACATTACATCTCAACTACTGGAAAAAAAAATGTATTATGAACTTTTCATGAGGAATAGGCAGAGATGAATATAATGTTTGTTAGCATCACTAATTACTGTTGTTGGTGGAACATCAACAGGGCCTGAGACGATGCATCAAATAAGGAGAGCCAGCTATGGCTCAATCCCAAAAATACCATCTAATAACTCATTACTGGGGACAGGTTCCCCTATTTTGCCCCGACTTCATATTGTTATTCTTTGTGATACAATATTGCCTCCGCAAGGCTTTCAACTTGCTGTTGATCTGTTTTTCGGACAAGTTCACCTCAATATGGTATTTTTAATGGGGGCAGATATGGGCTGAAAGATATACAGTATCTGTCGCAAAATACCATATTTTATTCACAAAATTTGTAGAGAAAAAAATATGGTATTTTACATATGGTAATTTTTGTGGACCCATTTCTGCTGACAAAAATATCCATATTTTTAAAATACTGTATAAAATACGATATATTTTTGGCAGCAGTAATCGGCCTTCAGTCTCACATTTTTTTTTTTTTAACAATAACCTATATACTATAATTACTTAATATCCTTTCATTCTTCTTATTTTAGATATCCAACTAATAAATATACACTATACTAATACATATGATTGCCAATAATTTATGCATAAAATAATGTATTGAATTTCTCCAATATTCAATTATTTGCTAGATAATTATCCGGTACATGGATGTTCTATTATTTTTGAGGTCATCTTTTATTAGCTTTCTTCATTAATTTGTCTTTCAACAGGCAGACCTTTCTTTCAACAGGCAGACCTTTATTTAGCTTTCTTATGTGCTAATTTAATTTCCTAAGTTTGTTATCATTTATCCTTTAACATTTTTGTTAATCTACAGAACAAAAACATTTAAATTTTTTTCAAAGGATTGACCTAGAATTAAACTTAATAATGTAATTGTATAAATTAATGACTAATGGTAATGGCTTAAGATTTCAATAGTGTTAAAAATGCTCACTCAGGGCTTTACATAAACATGGACCTATATTATACCCCTTTTACACTGCCAATACAATTGCGGGATCGTCCTGTAATTTAGCGTTTTGGGACGTACAATTGCAGGAACAATTTTGTAATGTAAACAGTGTAAAAATTTGATTGCGGGGTGAATCGTCCCACGACGGTCCCAGGACAGCGAAGCGGAATGCATTCAGCCTCGATACTTTGCGGGACGCTCCCGGCACAAACCCAGAGTAGCAGTGTAAACGGTTCCAATTTCAAGTTCCTTTAGTTCATTATCCATTGGGGTAATAAATTTACTCAACAGTAGGTTTGATAGAACAAATTTTATATTTGTAAATCACTGTTCTAATAAATATTAATACTAGTAGAATATTCTATTACATGGTATGGGTGATTTTAGAAGTGATTTGTTTATGTTTTGAAGTACCAGAAAATAAAAACGTCTTGGGGGCACGCTGTTTAAATTATTTGTAAACATCACTTAACTATATTAATATTCCTACAATGGCGACGATTTTGGTCGCTAAGCGGAGGTTTGCGTTCTCTGAGTGCGTAAATTTTTCAGTAAAATTTTAATAAGTTTTATGATGATATTATGAGTCTATGTAGTATTAAGATAGTTATCATCAATAGACTTAATGAACTTAACGACTTCAGCTTTATAAAAACTGTCATCATCGTGCCTTAAGACCAATACTAACTTACTTTAGTAATGCAGTACAGTTAGCATTACATGGATAAGTAGTCAAGATTACGATGTATTAAAGCACTTACATGCTTTCAAGAAACACTTTTCATATTTAATGATGTTTAATAACATTTAATGTCTCCATCTGTTAATACATTTGAAAGGGTTATAAACATTTGAAGGAGAGTAAAGAGGTAGAAATGACATTGTTTAGACATAGGCCCTTCAACAAAACTAAATTAATGTAATAGTTCGTTTTTGTGTTGGAAAATATTAGAGTTGTTCTTGTCAAGTTGTTCTTGAGAATTTTTTCGCGAGTATTCTCAAATGTTCTGAGTATTCGGTACATTTATAGAGGTGATGTTCAGAATGTGAGGCATAGATTAATCTGTGGTATAAAGTGTCGTGTCCAGACACAAGAATCTAAGTAAGCTAACACTAACCTAAACAATAATCAAATTTAAAATTGTTATTGTATACCTGCCAAGTCTCACACATTATGCGCGAGTCTCACGCATTGGAGCCTATTTTTGATGTCTCACGGATAAATAATTTTTTTTCACGCATTAGCAGAATTCTCACTCATAAACAGTTGTTTCAAAACATTTTCTCACACTAGAGGGAATATAGAGCAAAATGCGGTAAAAACTGTCCCCAAAACAGCGCTAATCTAGTAAAAAACGGCCGGATGACCCTGTTTTTTTTTGCTTGTCAGATCGAAATGGGAGATGTGGCTTAGTAATGGGCCCAAAGTTTGTCTTGTGCATTGGAGCCAAAAAAAGTTGGCAGTTCAAAAGTGGTGTTCTCATTTAGAGAGTGGCATTTAGCTCAGTTAGTTTAGGTGGTGGAAATCTCTGTGCCGGGGAGACTCGCTGGTCCCGGTTCGATCAAACACCACGCCACTCTCCTTGTGTTATCAGAAAGAGGGTCGAAATACAAATTAATAATGCACCATCTTTCAGATGAGATGTTAAACCATTGGTCCTGTGCACATATTGCTCATGTGCGTGTTAAAGAAAGTAGTATACTCATCGATAAAGAGAAGGGGATTGTCTGCCAGTGTACTGTCCGATCACCACCAGAAAGATCCCACTGGAAAGAGTAGGGATTGCCTGCCAGTGTACTGTCCGATCACCACCAGAAAGATCCCACTGGAAATAAGTCCACTTCGGACTTTCGTAGGTTATCCTTGGTCTATCACAACACCAAATAATTAAAAATCAAAACAAAAAACAAATAATTGTATAGCAATAAAGCTAGCTTAGCTTTATTTTGAACATACCCTTGGATTACTGCTGATTTAATGGTATCAGTTTGAGAAGGACTTGTTATCAATCTGAATACACTCCAAATTCCCTTCACATAGAACTGTAAACTGGGAATATTGCGGCAATTCGCGAATGCCGGCTTTTGTGTGAAAGGGTACTGTACTTTCCCTTCAATGCCAGCACAGTTTTGGCATTCGTTAGACCAGCTCAGAACCTAGACATATTACAGTTACATTACTGTCATTGCCTTAGGCTTGATTGTATATGAAAGGTTCCACAGTGTACTGGCTGCTTATGCAGTGAAACATCTAAACAAAGGTCAAAGTTGGGAACCTCTATTATTAATAGAGCCAATTTTACACCTTTTGCTCAGACGGTTTCACACAGGAAACCATCATACTACAGTTTAGACCGGCAATAATTCCAGCATGGATATGGTAACATTGCAGTATTTTCGGTGTGAAAGGGCTTAACATAAAGTGTAATTGATTATCAACTATTCATTGCAGTAATCTTGGGGCATGATCACAATACATTACTAGTGATTGAGTACTAATTACAGCATGGCTTATATAAATAACATTTTCATCGAAGGAGAGATTTCAATCGATCAGTGTTGAGTGTGGTAATATAAAAAAGATGATGTTGACAATGATGAATAGTATTGATCTACAATGACACTTTTGATGAATTCGTTCAAGATAAGAATAATAAAGTTGATAATTGATGGGTAGCTAATAATAGCACAAATTATTATTAATAATATTAATTTTTTCTCGTCCCTTTATTTCATGAACAAACTTGCATATAGATGTTTCACAAATGCCAATCAATAATGAGGCTATTATCAATACGAATAGGACATCATAGGACATATGGATATTATTTATTTGAAAACTAAAGGTGACATTAAACTGAACAAAAAAATGTTGTTTTTTTTTATTTTAGGTTCCCTGAATCTCTATGATGTGAGTAAATGTCATAAGTATATAGTGAATTTATTTATTTTTCTACCTCTGAAATGATGTACTCGAGGATCCTAACCACCATCCCCCAAATTTGGAAGACAAGTTAACCACAAAGCACCAATTGTCTACCTTGCAATAAAGTCATGCTGGATAAGCTATGCTTAACTCCGATTCACTTACAATAATTTGACACCCTCCCCCATCACTATTGATTGTACCAAACTAACTTGAGATGCACCTGACACTTAAATCAATGAAATCACACCTTCAAAAATTTACCCACATAACTTCTCAGACAGAACAGCAATGACAAGGAATCTTTAGTGATGATTACATTTGATTTTAAATAATATTAGTGACCATGTCAAAATTATTTTCTGCAGTTACTGCAGTAATTAACTGCTATTAAGTCTACTGCAGTCACTACAATAATCTAGTGCTACTATGTTTTCAATGGCTAATGCATTGACATACAAGGCTAGGTTTACAATAATTACGTTTCAGCTAATGAACTATGCTGTAACTAAATTACTGCAGTAAAATAATTTTGACATGGTCCCAAATACTGTTGTTAACTGAATTACTGCAGTAACTGCAGCAGGATAATTTTGACATGGTCCCTAATACTGTTGTGACTGAATTACTGCAGTAACTGCAGCGAGATTTTAAGTTTTAGTCAATGTTGCTAAAGATTCAACTGGCTATAAATTGGTTGACTTCAACGAAATGGCTCCACAAAAATAAATGTAAGTGAACCCCAGCTTATTAAAATCCAGTCTAGGCCTATTATTTTAAAAAATATCTCCGAGTATAAATAAGCAGTGATTTCTTGATTAGATTTCTTGCTTACTTTGACAGCACAATAATTGATGCAAAACACAGTTAAGCAAAGGCAGCTGATCATTTGAGATATAAATAATAACCAGCATTTAGCATGATTACAAATAAATCATTGAATTACATAAGATTGTAGTCAATTGCTTTTTTAGTTTTATTAATTAGATGCATGAAATAATTCAATGCAAAGCACAAGCTATGCTCACTCTAACAATTCACCAAGTCGCCATTGGCTACTGGAATTCTCATTTGGCTAAAATAAAAATGATCTCTTGCCAAATTGGCTTAATAAAAATCCAAAAGAACTGTCCATTTGTTCCTATTTTTATCAATTTTAAAAATTTGGCTTAAGAATTGATAATTTGGCTAAAAAAAAATCGGCAACATTTAGGCATTTTGGCTAAAAAAGTTGACTAATGTGAGCATAGACAAGAAATTTCAAGAACAGATGTATAATGCATACTCCAAGCAATGAGATACACACGATCGTGACAAGATTCAATATTTCGATATTTTTACTTGTTATATTTTGGGTAGATACTTTTACTAATTTTTTCAATGTGTTTTAATAACTACTTGTTTTAAGCTCTGTCAACAAAACACCTCCCGTAAGCGACCTTCTATTGACCGAAATTCTTGCAAGCGGACACCTCCCGTAAGCGGACACTTTTACTGGACACGGTGTCCTCGGATCCAGTAAGTAAATTCAACTGTAATGATATTTTTTGTAATATCATAGTTTACTCTCATTTCTTTTGAAAGGAAGCAAGACAAGATGTGTCCATCTTCTCAGGACTATGCCATATTTTATAGCCAATTATATACTTTGTCTTTCCATTTACCACATTGCCATGGAAAAAAAAATCCTTTACAAATGAATGAGCAAGCAATGAATGAATCAAACCAAAGAATGAACAAGCTGGCATTCTTGCTACTACTACTGTATTACAAAATTACAGATACCTCAAGCTCCAATGAACTTTCTACAGATAAACACTAAAAGTAGTTACTCTGAAATTAGGTTGTTTCACTTGAGACAAAAGCTGATGACGATCACTGATCTTTGGCCCCGTTTGCCTTCCATAGATCACTAATATCCCAAATGTGGACATTAATGTCAGATCAATGTTCATTAATATTCTGTCTTGATTGAATTCTCAATCACTTATTCAAGTCTATTACATACGTAGTTAAAATTTAAATAATAATATATTGAGTGAATCCTAACAATCTCATTATGTTGCTTATAATTGGAGTTGTTCAAATTCACATAACAAAAACCATTATAGAATAGACTTAAAAATAACAATAGGTAAATTTTGTTTAGTGCTCTGTACAATGAAATCTCCTAACACTAATTGAATGTGCATTAAGTCTATAAAAAGAATGGCTGCACTATACAAGCACATTTATTTTTTCCTTAAATGTGGATTTTTAAAAGGAGCTACTATAAACCACATAAAACTAATGTACAGCAACATAGAGTTAATAATAATATGCAGGTTATAATACAGCTCTACACAATGACATCTTATAATGCTAATAGAATGTGCATTAAGTCTGAATAAATGGCTGAGCTACACAAGCACATTTTTGTGGGTTTTTAAGTAGAGCTGTCCTAAATTCATAGATTTATTATTTACAGCTAGATGGTGAACTTCCACAGAATACATAGCCCCAAGTACAGTTCCATGTAAGCGCAAACTATTCCAGAATCCAACCAATCAAATCGTGTTACATTGCAACGTTGTTGCTACGTTAAAATTGCGCTCCCAATCTTCATAAAAGTTTCAAATTTATCAATAAATGGAAGTTTTTTGCCTTTACTTTGGAAATAAAATTAATGTGGTTTCAATATAGAATCATTCAACGAATATTAGGAAATAACTAATTTTTATTTAGAATAGGTAAACTTTGTTCACCATTATGTACTTTTTGTAAACAGGCGCCAGAAACAATCTTACACA
>JAOTQE010058950.1:0-19099 GCA_025631205.1 Nesometra sesokonis | reverse complement strand
TCGCGTCCCATTTTGGATATGTCATTCAGTACTACATGATGAACTAGAATCAGCAAAAAAACAAACTTTTGCAATTTTTTGACTCAAACCTCTAAATCTGCTAGCCTATGGTAGACCTATTTTTATGCAACTTTGTATGCCTTTTACCAAAGGCCCCAACCCACAAATATAATTTCCGGACCACACATCAGTTTTACCTTCCTAAAGTCCCAACTGATCGGCCAAAAAACTTTATAGTTAATGCTGGGCTTTTCAGAAGATGGCAAAATGTGCTTAAGTATTGTCGAGGGTGCCACAGTAATAGCAGCTCAGTTGGCTTCAGTGTGTAAAAAATAATTTTTAAAATACTTTTTTTTCTTTTTTCTTTTTTTCAATTTGAGCCTCATTGTTCTTATAAAGTGTATTCTTAGAAAAAAAAATGTGTATTTGACGTGTGGGCCATCTAAATTTGCTACTAGCCTATAGTTAGGTACAGTTTACAGTAACGGATTTCAGAAAAACATAGGCGAGGGTGTAATCGTTTACGATTGCTTGTTTTCTTCTAAAATACAGTTTTGTAATCTAATCTAATTGGTAACCTGAGATTAAGTTCAAGCAAATGTTATTGTTGCTGTTATTGTCGTTGTTGTTGTTGTTGTTGTTGTTGTTGTTATTGTTAGGTTCTTTTTTTCAAACAATACATAATAATAATCGTTCAGAGTTTAGAACAATCAATCGCCTTCTAACCTTTCGATCGTGGTATTCAATTATACTGACTTACTAAACTAGACGGCCAGTTGTAGTATTCAATAGAAAATAAAAACCACTTTACTGCCTAGGCGTAGAGAAAAAAGACCCTTGTAAAGATGACCTATTGATGTAGGCCTACACTTAAGCGAACGACTCAAAGCTGTCAACTGTATTAATAAGTGAATAAATGTAGACCTAGGCCTATAAACATTTTCTTTAATATTAAGAACACAGTTTATAAGAAAAAAATGCACAGAACAAAATAACAAGCTAAGGCTCAGAAACAGAATACATGGGGGTTTATTAAAACGAACTTGAAAACAAGAAATCAAGCTCATCCCATAGGCATACTGCAGAGACAAACTCCCAAGAAAAAAAAATCGCAGTTGAACTAATCCCCTCCCCCACCCAGTGATAAATCGGGGGCGGGGGAACAGTCCTCCCGAAATGTCTGACTTTTATTTTGCTGCTAATTGTCACCTAGCAGGTGCGGATCCAAATGGGGGCCCACCCAACCCAGGCCCTTCCTTTTGACTTTGATGAATGTTATTTGAACTTGAAAAACTGCATCCGAGATACCCAGAAACGCATCTTGTTTGAAAATTGGAATGGGGAGGACCCCAAACCACTAGAAACAATATAATTTATCTACAGATGCTCAATGGTGCACTTTTAGAGGTACGAAGTTTTTTTTTTGCTGCAAATAATATTCTGCCAAGCCAAAAGGTGCGCCCCCAACCTGGATCCGCGCCTGTTCGATTGGCGTTTTTGAAACGTCACATGAAAAGACCAAATTTTTCAAAAGTCGCATAATTTATTTCTAAGCATGCGTGATAGACAAACAACAGACAAAAGACAGACAAAATGAGATTTTCTAGATATTACAAAGCAACCGATCGATAGATTTTGTAGTGGTTTTAACGCAACATATTTAAACACAGATTCATTCAATCCCTGTTTGCAGGGGCGGGTTTGGGGTGGGGGCGCAACCGGCGCGCGCCCTCCCCCTATTATCGTCAAAACGTAGTTGCTCCCCCACCCTATATTAGGTGCGCCGGGTCAAAAATTTACCATAAAAACCCAAAATAAGGCCAAAATAGGTACCAGAGCATCACAATGAGAAAATTGACCCTTTTTGTTTTGCTCGTCAGGAAAAATAGATAACCACGCCCCCTTTCGGTGAATCCCGGATCCGCCCCTGGTTTGAGTAGTTTCACACTTATCAGACAAATAAAGTATGTATATGTCAAATTACTTCAACGGAACTTAAACTTTCTTCTCACAAACTGGATTATCAGGAATAACAATTTCCGTTGAACTATATTACCTCTATATTGCTCCTACAACACAATAAACTCGGTTGTTATTTGTTGTTGTTGTTGTTGTTGTTGTTATTTGTTTGTTATTTGATGAAAATTGAAAGTGAAATAATATAGTAAGCGTTTCTCAATTAAATCCGTAATCATTATTTTCGAATAGATTCCCACAAAAGGCATTTCCCGATTGGGGCGATGGGTGAAATCCCTTCCGATATGGTCCCCGGGTGCGAATCTAATTTAACCGACACGTCACAATAAACTACGCGCAGCGCAAATTTCAACGAACGCAGCCGACGGATTAGCAAATTCGCCTACTATATCCTGTTGAAAGTATTGCCAAACTCGTCTCCTGGTAACTTTCTCAAACCCACGCGGGGTAAACATACACAATTATTTCTCTTTCACATTCTTATTATAATTTTCTTGCTAGTGGAAGTTTTAAAGTGGGGTGGCTTAACAGGATTAAGCCCCACCCCCATCCCACTAAAATTGACCGGAAAAATGACAAATGAATAAAAAAAACACGCGCATGCACACCGCCCCTGCTGGGCATAGCCTGCAGTTTCACAAAAATAGTTTCAATGTATCATAGTGACCAAACATACCATACAGTGATGAATCCAGCAGAGCTGAATAGGGGGTCTGATGCCGGATAGAGGAGACCCGGTGCCAAACTTACATACCAATTTCCAAATAAAATGCGTTTTCTGTGTATTTTGACAAATAATTTATTGTTAGTCTAGGCAATCTAGCATTTAAAGTCCAACAAATTGCAAACAAAGGGGTTTTATTTTGTTTTAATTGAATATATATGATGACGGGATGAAGTTCCACAAATCACTCTTCGGGAACATATGCAAATTAGCTAAAATATGCAAATTAGGTGTAAAAAATAGGGTACTATCTCAACAACCGCTGGGTATAGAGAGTTGATTTTTGTTCAAAACTGTTCAGAATATATTTATATTTGCTCCAATGGAACTTTTTTTCCCCAAAAATTACGGAAATGCCGTTTTTGACATTTGACATCATTTCCACAGTATTTATATAGCTTTATAAAATACTACACAACTACTGTTGGAAGAGAATTCATTTTAGTATCTAGACTTTCTAAAGGATGAATATATTCATAAGAGAACAAAATTTAGAAACCATACACCTGCTCTGTTTACATGAAAACTTGCTTAAATACGGTATCCAAATCAGAGGTGCAGCCAGAGGGGGGTCGGGGGGTCACGACCCCCACTAACATTTTGAGAAAAAATTATTTTTATAGTAAAAAAGTGATAATGTGAAGAATATTATAGTATTGCATGATTTGTAAGCCAGCCATCGTTAATAATGCAGACTTGAGCTCAACTTCGCATAATCTATTTCAATAATATAATAGCTTTTCAAATTTCTATAAAGGATTACATGTCATTTAATGATTAAATTAGGAAATGTGTCTGAAACCTGAATGCACACTTATCTTATTACAGTGAGCATCATGGGGTGACATAAATAAGTGTATTGTAAATGTCTCGGACTTCAATTAACCAAATTTTATATAGGGCGCCATTTTCGAATATATAGATGTATATATTTAAAAACGTCGCATCTCTGTTTGGATGTTTTTTTCACGTTCAAAGTGGTAAATCACGTTAAATTGTGACATTTTGGAAAGTTAAGTAAATAGATTAAAAAGTATATTTGTTCGGTTTAAACTTTCAAGCGTTTCCCTCTCTACCTTTTCGGGTCACCGTGCGTTGTGTGATACCACTTCGGCCCCTGGACCCCGACAATACATTCGTAAGAAAATAAAACTAAGAAATCAAGCCACCTGCTCTGATAACATGCAAATTGGCTTAAGTATGCAAATTAGAGGTAAGCATCATTAGAGTACAAATAACTCGGCAACCGCAGTTGTAGAGAGTTGATTTTCTTGACAAATTGTTCAGAATGCCTGTATTCTTCTTTCCTCCAATGGAAAATTTTGGATAAAAATGACCGCGTATGCTTTTTAACATTTGATCTTATTTGTACAGGATTTATAGAACTTCCATCAGTGTTGCATAACTCCTAGACTACTGTTTATATCTGAATTCATTTTAGTTTCTATACTTTTTAAATTATTTTTTTGCAAATTAGGGAATGAATTTATAGTACACCAATAAATTGTTTTGCATTTCAAAGTCAATTTGCATGTAAATAAAGGAGGTGGCAGTTAGGCGATTTTTAAATTCTTTTCTTTTTGAATACATTAAATACACTGAATTTGTTAGTTATTTGTACACTTTACATCCATCTCTAATTTGCATATTTAAAGAAATTTCCATGTTTAGGTGTATGGTTTCTAGATGCTAGTCTCTTATGAATATTCATCGTTTAGAAAGTATAGAAACTACAATGAAGTCAGGGGCGGATTGCTATAAAACAGTCTTAACTGACGGTTTTAACTTACAAAATAAAGCCGGCTTTAACACATAGACGGTCTTAGCAAACAAAATCACCCAAGTTAGACCATTGCTATAAAACAGTCTTTCCTAAGACCGTTTTGAGTGTTGAATCTAGAACAAACACTCCATAGTAACAGTAATTGAGGGCGCTATTTTAGGTAATTTTTGTGCCACATCACTTTTTTTATTGTTTTTACGAAAATGTTATACTAGTTTTAATTTCATAATATGGTGTATGTTAAACAGTTATAGTTATAACAATTTATTAAAACAGGCAATTCAAGGTAAAATATAGCTGACGCGACATTGTAAGTGATTTAAGACCATTTATAGCCTCCTCTAAGCAGGCTTTAATATTTAAGACAGCAAACTGCTAAGACCGCGGTATTGTAATGGTCTATAATTAAAGACCGTGCGTGACGTCACAATTATAGACGGTATTAAGGTTAAGACAGTCTAAAGACCGCTTATAGCAATCCGCTCCTGATTTTAATAGTATAGGTCTACTTGGAGATAGGCCTATGTGACATTGGTGAAGTTGTGTAAATCCTGTAAATTGTTGAAAGGTTTAAAACTGCATATGCGGTCATATTTAGTGGAAAAGTTCAATAGAAGGAAATACAAATACCACATTCTAAACAATTTTTCCCCAAAATCAACTCTCTATAACTAGTGGTTGTCGAATTATTGGTAAATTATAAATTTACCTCTAGCGTGTTTAGGCCTCAGCCATGTAAACAGAGCAGATGGATTGGTGTGTGATTTATGTATTTTATACTCTTATGAATGTATACAAAGCCTATATAAACTAAAATGATGTCTCTATCAACAGTAGTTTTGTAAGTTTTAGAGTTACATAAAATCATTGAAAATTATGTAAAAATATTGAAAATAAAGTCAAAGGTCAAAATGGCATTTCCCATCATTTTTGGGCAAAAAAAGTTCTATTGGAGCAAATAAAAATAGAGGTATTCTGAACAATTAAAATGAAAATAAACTCTTTACAACCATCGGTTACCGAGTTATTGGTACCTATAAACTCACCCTAATTTGCATATTTAAGGTAATTTGCATGTAAGGGATGGCTTGGGATGTCATTTATAAATTCTGGTGCCTTATAAATTCATCTTTTAGACAGTCTAGATACTTAAACGAAGTCTATCAATAGCCGTTTTGGAATTATGCAAAATCTGAAAACTATGTAAATGAGAAAATTAGGTCAAAGGTATAAAATGACATTCGGGTCAATTTACGGCACAAAGTTCCATTGAAGCAAATACAAATATTGTATTCTGAAAGTTGTAGAAAAAACCAACTCTCTACACCAATCGGTTACAGAGTTTTTAGGGGCACAGCCATCGTTAATAATGCAGACTGGAACTCAACTTCGCAAAATCTATTTCAATTTGTCAAATGTCTGTAAGACATCATTCAATGACAAAATTAGGAAATGTGTCTGAAACCTGAATCCACACTTATCTTATTACACTGAGCATCTTGGGGTGACATTATAAGTGTATCGTACGGTAATTGTCTCGGACTTCAATTAACCAAATTTTATAGGGCGCCATTTCCGAATATATATATATATTTAAAAAAATGTCGCATCTCGGTTTGGATGTTTTTTTCAAGTTCAAAGTGGTAAATCACATTAAATTGTGACACTTTGAAAAGTTAAATAAATGAATTTGAGTGTTGTATGGAAAGTACGTTTGATTCGGCTTGAACTTTCAAACGTTTGCCTCTCTTCCTTTCCAGTATTCCTGGTCACCGTGCGCTGTGTGATACCACTTCAAACCCAACAGGCTGATCTAAAAACCGGACATTTTGATTAACTTTAATGTGTCTGCCAATATGCATAAAACATAGCATGTGGATAGTGTGTGATTTCTAAGTTTTGTAATCTTGTGAATTATATACATCTTTTCAATTCAATTCAAAAGAACATTTATTTACTTCCAAAGACGAAATACTGATTCTTAAACAATAGTATGATGTATAATAATAAATAATTGCTAAAATAACTGAAAGATGGAAGAAGGCAGATACCCGAGAAGATTAAAAAAAAATCTTGTATAGGATAAGCCTGAAAAAATAGACAGAACAAAAGCATATAGGCCTACAGGGACAGCAAAATACAATGACGCAACAGAACAAGTGACAGAACACAAGAGCAAGGTAGAAAAGCAGCATGGTGAGTTCAGACCGACAGGAGAAGAAAATAAGAAGGGTGAACTAAGAGTGTTGATATAATGAAATAAGATGTTTTTTTTGTATTCATTATAAAGAGTCAGCAGAGGATCAGTTTTTAAGTGAGAAAGGTAGGTTGTTCCATAATTTAGGACCTGAAAAACGAATATTATGTTGAAAGTGGTTAGTGTAATGTTTGGGAAGATGAATTGCAGACATGGATCTAGTATTGTAATCGTGAATGGAAGAATTAGAAGAGAACATGAGTATAGAAACGTGCATTGTTGCAGGACGTTGAGATCAGCAAGATTGAGTAGGTTCAAATTACGGAAGAGAGGTGACGAGTGGGACCGTGGTGGTGCACCAGATATAATTCGGATAGCCTTCTTTGAAGAATTCGAAGCTTGTTTTTAGAAAGCATATATGCTAAAATGAACTTTCTACCAAATGTAGTCTTTAGGTTATGCAAAATATATGAAAGCTCAAGACAAATGCAAACGTTTAATTTTCAATAGTGCATTTTATTATTTTCGATATCGATATGTGGCTACAAACTAAAAAAACTATCGTAATAACATAAACGTTAAATGATAAAGATCAGCAGGAATAACTACTAGTTGTTAATCACAATACAATTCTGCCATCATCAGCATGACCTGTTTATTTAGCAGTGTTTGGACGTTTACCATCTTATTGACCATCTCCATTTTGTTCAACTTGGTCTTGACCTCCGCCACATCGGTCTCGACCGGGGCCTCGACGTTTACCTTCATCACCTTGGCCTTGACCATCGCCATCTTGACGTTTACGTCTGTCATTTCCAGGTTGAACTTTAATATCCATGTCTTCAATATTATCTTCTTTACGTGTCTTTTCACACAATTTATCTCTTCCTTGACCACCTTCACGTTCAACTTTATCACCTTGACCTTCGCCATCTCGTTTTCCACGTTCACCTGCACGTTCACCTTCACCTGCACGTTCACCTGCACGTCCACCTGCACATTCTTGGCCTTGACGTTCACCTTCATCATTTTGTCGTCCTCGACTTTCGTCATCTTCACGTTTACGTCTGCCATTTTCAGGTTGAACTTTACTACCCACTTCTTCAAGATTACCTTTACGTGTCTTGTCACACAATTTATCTCTTCCTTGACAATCTTCACGTTCACCTTTATCACCTCGACCTTCGCCATCTCGTTCTCTACCGGGGCCCACTGGTTCAACTGCACCCTCTTTGCCTTGACCTTTGTTAACTTGACGCTTACGTCTGTCGTTTTCACTAGGCCTACTCAATAGACCTTCACGAATACCATTTCTAGGTGTGATTTCACCAATGATTTTATCTTTGAGTTCACACGCTGGACCTTGTCCAGTAACAACACCTGCACCATCATTATCTCCTTGTCCATCAGTGATTTTCTCTAACGAGTATGCACAGCAAACTGCCACAAGTGAGAGAAGGATGACAATTGTCTTTCCCATTGCTGCCTATTATACAAAAAAAATATTTATAAAATGTTTAGTGTGCATTGCCACTTGCAAATGACCAAGAAATAGTCAACATTAACATTGAAATGAACTTACTAAAGTAACATAAATAGATAAATCTGTAATAATAACAATAACAACTAGAGCGCACTACGAGAGTACGAGCATATCCGCACACGTTCTCTTTTGCATAGATTTTCACGCATAGCGCAATTTTCCATTAACAATGTGTCTCAGCCAGAAAAGCTGTGGTCTACGAGCATCTGAAAAGGTCATGTTGTTAGTGGAATGGTTTTATACTTACAGGTAATTAAGTAACAAATATAACACCAAGTATGTATGTTTAAAATTATAACATTATTATATCCATGCAGTAAACCAATTACATTTTGAAAATGAAAATCGGTTTCTAAGGGATTCAAACATGGGCCCGCTGACATGCTAGGCTAACATCGTAACGAAAACCCGCACAACTATATAGACAACAACTATATAGGCCTACTCATAGGTGTCAATTTGTGGGGGACAGGAGGGACACGTCCCCCTACATTTCAATGTGGGGCATGATATCAATTGCCCCCCCCCCACTTTTAGTATTGTAAATTTATGACTGAAAAATGTAAAAGCTGAAAAAAGCGGTAAGCCTTTCATCTTTCTATGAGACATCAAGACAGGCTGATCTAGAAAAAGGGACCTTTTGATGGACTCTAATGTGTCTTTTAGCATGTAAAATAACGCAAAATTTTCCGGGGCCTTCGGCCCCTGGACCCCCACCGGGAGCCCCCGGCGGCCCCTTTCCCCCAGCCTAAATTGCTCGCAAGTCTGAACATCGATATCAAGACAGACTGATCTGGAAAACAGAACCTTTTAATGGACCCAAATGTGTCTTTTAGCATGTAAAATAACGTAATTTTTTTTCGAAATCAAGACAGACTGAACTGGAGAGTGGAACCTTTTGATGGAGTCTAATGTGTCTTTTAGCATGTAAAATAACGAAATGTAAAACGGGACATTTGATGAACTCAATGTCTCTCTTAACATGTAAAATAACGCATTTTTTCGGGCATTCGGCCACTGAACCGGGACCAGGCGACCTCGGCGGCCCCTGGCCTCCAGCCTAAGTCTGAACTTCGAAACCAAAACAAGCTGATCTGGAAAACGGGATATTTTGATGGACTCTAATATGCATTTTAGGGTGTAAAATACCGCAATTTTTCAGAGACTTCGGCCCCTGGACCCCGGGAATCCTCAGTTCCCCCTGGTCCCCAACCTAAATTTCTCGCTTCACTCACAAGTCTAAATTTCGAAACCAAGATAGGCTGAATTGGAAAACCCGTCATTCTGATGGACCCTAATGTGTTTTTAGCGAGTGAAATAACTCATTTTTTCCAGACCCTCAGCGCCCCCTGTCCCCAGCGAAGTTGCTCCTTCGTTCGCAAGTCTGTCCCCACCTTTCATTTCATCGTGGCTGCCCCCTGTGTAGGCCTGTTTTAACCAGGTTTGACTGTACATGTGGGAATTGATAAGGAGTTCCGCATAATAGTCCCGAGTCGAAGCTTCCCACTAAAATTTCTAAATACGGTCCTGGTTCTCTATATAGCATTTAATGTAATAGACCAGTGTACAAGAATATTCCAAGAGGAGTATGATAAGTTGAGTCAGTTTACTCTTTATTTGCATCTAGCAAAAAAGCAAAATAACAATATTGTATAATTGATCCTAAAAATAGAGAATAGACATGAAAATTGGTCAAAGACGGAGAAATAACGTTTTTTTTTGCTTGTCGAAACCAAACCGGTAACCCTCGTTGGTCCCCCTGTAGGGGACCATGGCCCCACCCCGTGCAAATCCTGGCGCCACCACTGCAACTTCTTGTCTTTGTCCCCCCACTTTTCAACTCAAATCGACGCCCATGGACCTATCTATAAAACATTTAGTCAGTTATTTCTGAAACCATGATAAACAATTCTGCCAACTTTCAGTTAAAACCGCTTGCTAGTTCTCTAGATATTAGGTTCGGGACCTTTTTAACTAGTCCTCATATCCACACCCTACCGCTGATCGCGGTGGAAGTTTCAACAATTTATTGTATTTCAAAGAAATATTGTGAACTATCAAGTAATTCTTTGCATATCGGTCTGGGAGTTTTCAATTTGATGGCCTCTTTAAAAAATAAATATATGCTAAGACTATTATTATTATCATTATCTTTATCATTATCATTATCATTATTATTATTATTATTATTATTATTGCCGTGTATTATTATTATTATTATTATCATTATTATTATTATTATTATTATTATTATTAGGGCCTATTATTATTATTATTATCGTGTATTATTGTGATTATTATCAATGCTAGCACTATTGCCGTAATCATTTTATTGATATTATAGTAATGATTCTGATGATGACGATGACGAATGTTGTTTCTATTAATGTTGTTATTATTATGATTGTTGTTATTATTATGTGACAGTAATGCTAATTATTATTATTATTCATATTAATATTGTAAACTAGCTGGTGTTACTGTATGTATTATATACTTTACCGGCTAGTATACAGCATGTAATTTATTGTATTTAAAAGAAATATTGTGAACTATCAAGTAATTTTTTGCCTATCGGTCTGGGACGTTTCGATTTGAAGGCCTCTTAAATATACACCCTTCACTGTATCTCCACAAAATTTCTGTCAATTATACCTAGGACCATGATAAGCACTTTTGCTAGGTTTCAGTCCAAACCGTTTCATGGTTCTCTAGATATCAAGTTCGGGACCTTTTTCTTTAACTGGTCTTTATATCTACAGCTTACCCCAGATCATCACATATAAAATCAAAAATTTGTTCTTTGTATTTCAAAGAAAAATTCTGAATTCATCGATTCATTTTTGGCCTATATCGGTCTGGGAGGTTCGATTTATTGGCCTCAAATTTACACCCTACACCGAATTATCACTATATCATTGTTGATTATAACTGGGACCATGTCCAACACTTTTGCCAATTTTGCCAAGAAATTTTTCTCTTTGAATGTCAATGAATTATCCCGACCAATTAATCACTTTTTGGGATATTATGTCTGGGACCCTTTCTTAAAATGGTCCTCTTATCTACACCCCACACCTGAGCGTCCCTAAAATTTTGTCAAGTCCAGCTTCAAGTGGTAGAGGGAACTGGCCCGCGGCTGCGATTTTTTTTTTCAACGATATCTCAGACAAGTAAATTGGTGGCGCTATAGTAAAATATAAATATTCATTAGCAAAGGTCCTCCTCACCGTGCCGCGCAGCCGCAGCTATTGAAGTGTACAAAAGCAGACCATTAGCATTGTTAGAATATTCACAATTTCATTACCATGTTTAAATTCGTTAGGCAAACTTTTATTGATCTGCTTTCGTTTAGTTCAATTATTTAAAGTATTCCATGTAACTTTTATGTTTATTTTCTTCCCCTTCAGTATTTTACAATATTTTTTTTCTGCATTATTCTAATACATTTCCTAACTCTATAATTTTAAGTGCAAGTTGTCATTAAAGTTTTCTGGGGCGAGGTTGTCAGGTAAGTTTGTTGTCAATGTGCCTTCGTAAAAGTTTTGTTTAATTACTTTAACTAGTTGATTAGAAATAATGAATGTTAGATTCATTAAGTTTTTATCATTCAATCATTTAAGATTGAAAAAAAAGTTAAAGATTTAGATATTTCTTTTTACACAACGGAGATATCTGGCGGAGCAAAGCCAAATGAAGTATGTATAGAAAAATTGAGTTTACACATTTTTGTCTTTGGCATACAAAAAGAGTCAGTTTTATGTGGTTTTCCTTGTGAGGTTGTGAGCAGTCGAGGTCGAACATTTGGGATGCGGGTTTAGAGTGAACTGCATTTGAAGATTGTCTGTCAGTGTACATTAACTGAGTGGGCTCTTCTTTAAATTGCATTCTAAACTTTTTCGATCATATATCTAAAATTATTAAGGTAGTATGAACGTTTCAATGTATTTTCTGCACGTTTTTGAAATAAACTAAAACTAGAAAAAAAAACATTTTTAAATTCATGCTTATTGTGGAAAACTAGCATTTGAGACTTATGCCTCACTTGGTCTTTTATTTTGGCTCTGTCACATATTCTTTTAAAAAAAATTCTAGTTGAACTCTTGAGAAAGCGTAACGGTAAAATCAATGTTGCCTTCTATTATAACTAAAGATACAATATACATCTTTGAACATAATTGCATAAACAAAGAAAAACAAAGTGGTATTTTCTGTTGTTATATAAAAGATGATTAAAATATATTCATTGACAGATGGAGATAATTTTATAAATACCTGAAAAAATGTAAACAAATATAAGTGACTTAGGTCATGTATTGCACACTGATGTTTATTTAAAAATATATATATAGCATGGAAAATTACGGATGGTGTGGAGTGATCCCACAAAATTATGTTGATGTATATCAAATGTAAATTAATACTATTGTATTGTTAGCATGGTGACCATGATGGTCGACTTTTATACCTATCCTATAAAAATCATACATTAAGAAAAATAATTATATTATATAGAAAATTAAGTATTCTAACTTCCAATTAAATATAACATCCATACTCCTCTGGTAAAACAACAGGCCTACACATCAAGCTTACCTGTACTACTTTGCTCTAGCATACCACAGAGGTGTAACATCTTATTTATTTTTATACCTTCATGATCATACCTTCCATAATTTAAACTTATGTACGAAACTAAAACAACACTTACCATAGTTTTTCCAACTTCTGTTTCTGAGGTCAGTGGCGTGGATACAGATCAGACACACTATTTCCAATCGCAACTTACGTTACTTATATACACTTGCACCAAAATAATATTTCACGGTAGATTCGTTATACAAACATTTAATTAATATCAAGCATTGGAAAATAATAAACGTATGTTTTCTAAATTGACAAAATACTGGATTTCCCACACAAAATAAATACATTATAATTAGAAGGCATATACTGTATAATCAATCATTATTTTGTGCAAGAGTGCAGCATGAAGAGGTCATCAATGTTCCATTTTTTGTCGACTATCATTAATTTCTAGTAGATATTTGATCACGCCTTTTAATTACTTTTTGTTTATAACTTACAGGGGAAGATTTAGGGACGGGGCCGGCGCACCCCCCATGACAATTATCGCCAATATAGTTGCGTCCGCCCATATATTAGAGGCGTTTGGTTTAAAATTTACCCCAAAAATAAATAACAAGTATACATACAGGGCAGGTGTACATTGAAAAGGGTAGGGAATCCGCAAAAATGAGCAAATACCTTTTTTGCTTGGGAAAGGGCGCCCCCACTTTTGATTTTTGGAATCTGAATCAGCCCCCGACTTTGCCAGATTAGCATTTCAGTTGCACACATCTAATAAAATAAGGAATATACATGGTTTTTAAAATGGTACTGGGATAGAAGAAGAAGTAAAAATGCACTATGCACGCTGTGCGCAACGAAATTCGTATGCCTTCGCGGCGAAATAAAAACTTTATATAAGTCCCTATTTGTTATATCAATGTATATTTTAATTAATCATTTTTGTCAAAAATATATAATATTGTAACTATACACACACAAGACAATTGATTTAATACATGGATCAATTATATATTTATTTTAATTAAACGATCAGGTTCTATTTTTTGTTTATTCAGCTAATTAAATGTCAACAGTTGATTGATTATATAACAGGTCTAAGCCTGAGATAATGCCAGGCGTGGCTAAAAGAATATTGCTGATGTTATCAATTTAGCAGGTATACACGGACCTTTATTATACATTCATTATATACAAACATAAATAACAGTTATAACTTTTTTCTGGTTTCAACAACACAGATATGTTTCATTTATTCAGCTAACCTATAAATTGCTACTATAATTCAATAATTTAATAATTTAAATAACTGATATCCGTGTTGTTGAAAATGAGTGTGGCTAATTGGATATTGCTGATATTGATTATTACAACGGTTAAAGATTTATTAACAATACAGTTGAACCTCCCGTAAGCGGACAGCCGCGGGTCCGGAAAAAGTGTTCACTTTCCGCCGATAGAGGGCCAATGTTGTAAAATTATATAAACGTCCTTATGTCTCATATTTCACTGCTTTCTCAGTACAAATGACCTCTCAAATTTTATTGGAATATTTTTTATCATTTAAAATTGGTTCAGTAATATGATTCTCAGCCATTATTAGGCCTATTTGGTACAACAAATTGTGTATTCGTTGCACAGAAAAATCAATAAATTTTTAAGGATGTCCCCTTATAGGAGGTAAATTTACATACAAAAAATCCAAATGTTAAGACAAAATGTGTCCGCGTCCGCTTGCGGGAGGTGTCCGCTTACGAGAGGTGCCAAATACACTGATTAGATAGGAAGAACAAACGGGTCTTTGAATTTGTGTCCGTTATGGGAGGTGTCCGCTTACGAGAGGTGTCCGCACAGGGTGGTTCAACTGTAAAAATAAATGACGGTTATGAATGTTTATTTAATTACTATACAAATGTGTTTATTTGATTTGATGTTTGTTTAGCAATCAACACGTTTCTCATTATAATTTAAAGACCCATTCCTTCTAAAAGTCCTAACGAACTAACGGACGGACAACCGAAGGAATAAATGAAATGAGAATGGACGGACGGACGAACAGACGGATGGATGGATGAATTAATAAATAAAACATTCTAAATTGGAATATATTGTACTTAAATTTATAATTATACTACTGATCCGGTATATCTGTATGATTTTTGTTACTTAAACATCAAAAATCAAAATTATAACACAATATATTTTTTGGTTGGATTTTAAAAACATTATAAATATTTAAGCGTAACAGTGGGAAAACTCCGACCAAGATTAATAAAATAAATTGAATTAAATTGAATGGATCCTTATGCAGGGTAAAACGATAGGCATAATTGATAGACCTATCATCTGCAGATACGGGGAGTTGATTTTAGTCAATACTTAAATTTATTTTTTTTTCAATTTTGGTCGGATTTTCTCTACTGTTTACGTTTAAATATTCATTAAATTTTACAATACATGCCCGCCTTCCGGTTTTATGGGCTTGTCCCAATCCGTTTATCTCTATTATATTTTTGTATCTCATTTGAGATCCAGGGCCACCATTTTTGCACATTAGAAATTGTATCTTTAGATCTTCGGCCATGTCTCGAGAACCATACCAAAGTTATTATTATTATAGTAGACTATAATAACTCTTTACCAATACGGACTGGAGATGTTTGGTGGATCTCTCATAGACACAATGAAAACGATTAAATATTCCGGAGTGTCCTCTGAGTTTTCAATAATTTTGCCTCTATGAAAATTTTAAATACAAAGAAGGCATATTTTCCCTGAAGTTTGCATATCACCTGCCTATGTACACTGTTTACTTAATAGCAATGATGATCTGGCTATTTTATCATTCATTAATTGGTGTAGCAGTGAGAAGGGCATAGGCCCTGACCTCTTTCCACTACACTATTTTGGCTATAGACCCTAGCTGCACTGATGAAACGCTTTATTTATTAAAAAATAAAAATAAATAATTACAGTTATGAATGTTTAATTAAACGACACAGATGTATTTGATATATTTATCCAACTAATAAATAATCAATCATAATTCAATTTCAATAGGCCTTGTAGATTAATCGTCTAATTAATTATTGTGATTACCAATGGGTGTGGTTAGCTGCATATTGCTATTATGTCGTTCAGTACTTCTATACTACAGAAACGGTTATAAATTTATTATTTAAACAAATAACCGTTATGAGTATTTGTCTAATTAAACGACAGATGTTTTTGATATATTTATTCAACTAATAAGTAATTTTAATTTATTTTCAATAGTTGATTGTCTACTTAAATGCTGTGATACTGTCAATGGGCGGAGCTAGGTCGATGATGCATTCGTTGAGTATCCAGTATGGTTATAAATTTATTATAAACAAAATCAAATAACGGTTATGAATGTTTAATTAAACGACACAGATATGTTTGATATTTAACAAATAAATCATTATAATTTAATTTCAATAGGTGATGATTAAATTAAATCATGTGATTGCGAGTGGGCGTGGCTTGTCAAAAAATTTAAGAGTAAAAATCGTAAAAAGAAAAAAAAAACTGTTAGTGGAGAGCCCCCTATTATCATCAAAATGTAGTTGCGCCTCCACCTTACAATAATGTCATATCTAATACTGACCCTAAAATTAAACAGTAGACAAACACATGGCCCAAAACAGAGTATGCCTACCAGAACCCGAAAACGGGGAAATACCTTCTTTTTTTTGCTTGTCAAAATGAAACCGGCAACCACGCGCACCGGACACATTTAGCTGATCCTAGATAAGCCCATGCACCCCTGGCGCAGTTTATCTTTCTGTGCCCTTTCAGCTGTAGAATGGATTTGGTGTGATCCCACCCTCCGTTTTAAAATTTCTGGATCCTCCCAGTAATAAAGACATTTCTCATTAGAACTAATTATTTAATGATGATAATTAAAGTACTAATAAGGTGTTACGACATACAGAAAAATGTATTTAAGTACTTGTCAAACTGCAAGGAAATGGCGCTAGAAATTTGGGGATAATAGTTAGTAAGTTTTAAATTTCATTTTATTAATTTTTATTTCAATTGATTATAATTAATGACTTCTGTGGAATTGTTGGGTAAGGAAATACAAACTTAAATGGAGAAATCACATCATAGGTCCCATCTTTCAAAACTGAGCGTAGGGGAATGGCTAGACCTTTTTGTACATTTACTACACAAAATTGTTCTTCGAGAAAATCTACATCTATATTAGTTTTAGGCGCTATAGGTCTGGTATTGTTCCGTACCCCAAATTTACACTAAACTTAGTCAATTATAGACCTACCTGGGACAATACCAACCACTGTTGGAAAGATTCAGTCAAATCCGCCTGCTTTCGGTACCTTTTCCCTATAACTGGTTCTGATATCTACACCTTACCCCGGATCGTTACAGAATTTTCAGAAATTTGTTTAGGAAAATCTTAAACAATCGATTAATTCTTGGTCTATAATGGGTTCGGGACGTATCGTTTAAATGACCTCACAGTGACATATCCGGGAAGTTGGGGGGGGGGGGGTACTTAAGTGTTCGAGCACCCCCTTTGGGGGCAAACAAATATTAGGATACAGATTTGAAAATCTAGGCCTCAAGCACCACCCCCACCACCCTTTCAGTGGAAATGAGCACCCCCTTTCCTCAGGGGAGGACTATACTGTGAGGAAAAACACCACGAAATCGTAAATTGCACTATAAAGAACGTGTCAATGGGGTAGCAATAGGGGAAAAAGTTTTTTGTCCAAAATCCAACCCAGATTCGAGCACCCTCTTCGCCAATTCCTGGATACGGTCCTGATAGGGGGTGATAGGTCCTCTATATTTACACCCTACCTCTGATTTCCACTAAAAATTCGTTAATATCTGGGACCTGTGAAAGCTTCAGCCAAGTTGCTAGTTTTCTATATATTAAATTTAAGACCTTTTCCTTTTAAGCGTTCCTTGTATATCCACACCAAATCCCGAATCGTCACAGAAATTTTATAGCTTCGTTTTTTATAATTAAAAAACAAGTCCAGGCCCATCAATCAGATCCTCGTTCCCCCCCCCCCCCCCTCGGAGAGAAAATTAAGGTTTCGTCGGGGGCCTTGTGAATGTCAAGGCACAGACGAAGCCCGAACAACAAAACAGGTTAAAAAAGCACGTAAAACACGGCGCAAATAAAGTTTTTTATTTTGGCTCGTTAGACTGAAAACTGGGGACACGCCCACCTCAAATTAAACTTGCCCAACTCGTCGGGGTACCCGTGCCCCCTGTCGGGGGCATTGCCCTGCTGTCGAGGAATTCCTGGAGCCGCCACTGCATCACACCCAAACTCAACCCCGGATCATCTTCTTGCGGGAACAAATTCGTTCCTGACATGCTGTACTTTTCCAGAAATTTTTTAAACTTTAAAAATCCGATCAGCTGGTTAGTTTTGGACATAATTCAATGTAATGTTCAAACCAAAGTAAAAACAATCTGTTCACGGAGATAAAAATATTATATTAATATATTATTATTTTTATATTAAATTTATATATTATAAATAAAATTATTATTTTTAAATGGGCAATTAATAAATTCTAAATTATACTTCAGTCTTATTTTAAATCTATCATAAGTTGACCACCAGTGTTTCTTTGATCCTAATTTTTCGATACTGTTCGGCTTATTATTTAAGGCCGATTGTTTCAGTAGGACTTAAGTTGTTCTATATTGCCGTAGATTTGCCATAAGTCTCTAATATAGGCCTATTTAATTATTATTGTCAATGCTAGAATTGTTATTGTTAAATAACGGGTATTCTTTTAAATTTGATTAAATGAGGCGTCAGCATGTGATTTGAAGTTTTGTAATCAGAGGTCCCAAGTTGTAGAAACAGAATTCCTGCAGATATACTCGTGGTCGTCCTACCAGCATTTGTAATGTTGACCCTTCCTAAAATGTGTACGCCTTGGTTGTTATGGAATGATATGTTTCTAACATGTGTTATTACTGTTCCCCAAAACTGAATTTCATAGTTGCTTAGTTTCAACCAATATTTTGAAGTAAATAGCCAATTTATGCTCCGGTAGTAAAAGTTTTACAAAACCTGGAGAATTTCCTGAAAAAAAAGCTAAATTTCGGGAGAAAATTTGATAATTCCAGGAGTCTGGGAGATTATCCAGAACATAACTCCAGGCAGGGGCGGATCCAGAAATTTTCAAACGGGGAGGCCCAGACCATCCATTTTACAGGAATACTGACTGTGCCAGGGGGTGGGTTTGGGAGGGGGACGATCAACCT
>JAOTQE010058939.1:0-19103 GCA_025631205.1 Nesometra sesokonis | reverse complement strand
AGAAAAAAAAATTTGTATAAAAATTGCATTTTTGTATGTTTAGAGGTATGAAAGATCAGTATTTCTATGTATAACATTTTAATACAAATATTCAAATTTAAAATGATTCAAATATTTTGAAAAAGTGAATTTTTTAAGGAGCGGGTCTTTATGATCAGAAGGTATTTTATGTTAACAGTCTGCTTCTCAATTTCAGTACCAACTTCACTAACCTATGTCTTGTTTTAAACATAAAAAATTTGTATAAATTAATCTTTTTTGCGCCTACTGAACTGCCCTCTAGATGGAGACACATTGTGCTTGGTTTTCCATTCTGAGAGCATAAATATTAGTCTTAAGCGTAAAAATATTACATGTCTATTAAATCATGTGACAGCAATCAAATGCAGGCCCAGCAGTAGGAAGCGTTATGTGACTAGCTAGTAATTAATTAATTTGTGATTAGACAATAAAACGGTTATTTTAGTTTAGTTAATAATAATAAAAATAATAATAATAATAATAATAATAATAACAATAACAATTAGTGTATATTTATATACGTGCCAGTATCCATCCAGAAAATGCTCATGGTGCTGTGGACCAGATGTTACACTCAAAAGATGTACTGAGTTCTTTAAAGTGCACATGAGCTATTGTGTACACTGGGCCTACGGTTTATAGTCCTTATCCGAGAAGACTTGTTTCACCATCAGAACCATGGTGCGAGCGGGCCTCAAACCCATGCTGTTAGTTTTGCTATGGTTAACACCCTGTCTGCTTGGCCATACAACTCTTAATTAATTTAAACAAATTAAGAGATCTTTGGTGTTCTATACATGTCGGCTTTCTTGTATAACGTGTGGCTCTTGTATGTGCACCCATTTTTGACATCTTGCAAGAATTGTTTTTTCTCATACATGATAAAAATCCTCATGCATAAGAGAAATGCATGTATGATTTTGTTTCACATGAGAAGATTCTGAGGAATGAGACAAATTTCAAAGGAATATAACTATTGAACTATTATAGAGCAAAATACAATTAAAATGCTTGTTTTGCATGAAAAAAAAATCTCAATTTTTTTGCCTATAAACTCCAAATTTATGTGCAGCTCTGGCTGAAGCGATTTTGTTTCACATCCAATACAGTAGTACAGCTAATTGAAAATCCAAAATAACACATACTAATGCAAGAATTGTATTGTGGATAAATAAAAAAAAATTCTAATACATAATTTACACAAATCAAAATGGAAAAAAGATGCTGTCTAAAAATCTTTTGTAAGGTGTGTAAATACATTAAAAGAATTATCCAATGCTTTTTTTGTTGTAGTGACCTGATAAGGAAAATTATCTATAGAGCGCCATCTATTGACCAACTTATTTTAAACTTTTTTCCAGAACAATACAAAGACTACAAGAAGAAAGGGAATGGCATGATGAAATGATTAAACACATGAATGAGAAGGAAAGAAAAGAAATTTACACAGATATGATGAGAGACCACAAACATAAGTCAAAAGTCTTGCGTAATCATGGCATTTACCGAGGAGACCCTAAGTTTTTTATTGATCCGCAATATGCATAATTATTAAGCTTACACAAAGCTGGACTTCATTGCATGCGGTAGTGCCAAGTGGTAGCGGAAAATTAATTCTCATTTATTGAAATGTAATAATAATAATAATAATATAAGAATAATACGTAGGCTTTTATATAGCGCTCTATACAAATCTCATAGCGCTCCCCACATGTGATTGTTTAGTTGCCATTACCGCATCATTTCTGCTACCACATGGCATTCCGCATTCAGTAGAAATTCAGCTGAAGACTGCTATCCAGACATCAATAGTATATAAATATACGTTGCTTTGAGAATTACTAGTTAAAACTATGGGCAGAGGTGCGCAGCCCCGAAGTGAATAGTACTATTTTGAGGCACCTTTGGCCTTAGTTTTAACTAATAAGTCAAAATTAGTTAATGCATTTTTGTTTTATATTCTACATCAAACATCTTAAAAATGAATGACTTAAAGGCAGAATCCTTTTACGTGTTGCGTTTGTGGCTCTGTTTGCGGCTGCGGTTTGCGATTGCGTTTTATGTGATTCCATTTGTACGTTTTTACATGCGTTTTGATATGCGGTCTCCATGAAGTTAACATGGATATTGCAGCAGCATCTACTTTTGGAAAAGGAAGAATTAGCAATAGGCCTAATGGTTTTATGTTACAAACTCCACTTAACCATAAAAAGTGAAAGAGAAGGCACATGTGGTGTGTAAAACATGACATCACCAAAACATAGACGACATTGTAAAGCCAAATGTGTTCCCGTATTAATTCTATGATGACCTTCCTCCGTTATTTCAGCGCACATGGCATGATGTATTAAGACAAAATATACCCCATACAAAAGACGTGCACATGTTTTAATACCAGAATGAATACACATGTGTCACTAATTCCAGAAAAATTGCATTGGCGCATGCGTATAAGGGGTTGTTATTAAAGTTACCGTACGGAGAATTTGTCTGAAACCGGATGAATCGCTCCATGTCGTGATCGAAAATAAGCGCATGCGATTCCGGATGACACGCAAACGCAACCGTACTAATTTAATCACTTTCGCTTAAAACCATTGTCTCGATTGAACCGCGCCGCAACCGCAAACGGAGCCGCAAATGCAACACGTAAAAGGATTCTGCCCTTTAGGCTAGGCCTATTTTTCTTGTAAGTGGGGAGGTACGATTTTCTAGGCCTACACCCTAAAAAATTTGCTCCAAGATCTCCACAAAATTCTCGCACAACGGGCATTCCTCATTTTATTTTGTTTGGGTGTTTACACTGTTGACTCAATTGATAAATTCAAGTATATCGTCGACAAGTAACTGAGTAGGGGATCCTAGTAGCTTGTTACTATGTTAACATCACAACTGTCAGTGATGACACTGTGAAATAGTATATTATACTATATCCCAAAGTGACACATCATAAAAGTGACATAATTTTGCAAAATAGTATACTATTTCACAAAGAGATGTCAGCATGGTAGGTAGGAATATTTTTAATCATGTGGCACTCTTTCAACCAATCTGTGCAGTATACATGTTTAATGTAGAATATAATAAATGTGGTTATTAGTAACCCCTTGTGTTAGTATCCCATGTTGCAATGTATTTATTAACAGTCCAGGCAGTAACCCACATTAAAATGTATTACAACTAGACACTAACAGCTTACAGCTAAAAAACTTTTTATGTTGCCCAATCCCGACCGACCCAAAATTTACAAAATGAGGCACAGACCCCCCTATTATCATCAAAACGTAGTTGCGCCCCCCCCCCCTTATATTAGGGGTGCTGGGTCAAAAATTGACCATAAAAACCAAAAATAGACGTATGGGCAAAACCATGGGAGCAGAGCACCAAAATTGGGAAATAACCTTGTTTTTGCTTGTTAAAATGAAACCAGCAACCACGCCCACCGGAACTGGAGAAGGGCATCACCCTTTTGGTGGATCCTGGATCCACCCCCTGCGACCTTTTTTAAGCTCAATCCAGACTATCAAATTTTGTTCGACAACAAACTTTGGTATGCCTATATATGGTCATGATGACATCACATTAAACCCATATATGGGCATATCATTATCATACATAGGTTTATCAAAGTTGTTTTGTTAAATAAAATTTCATAGTCTATTTTTGGCCAAATACATAAAATAGATGAAATACATAAAATTACCTTGGATGATTGTAGAAATTCTTGAATTGACCCCAAAATTAGAATAAAGAAATAAAAAATGTCTTGTTATTTTAAATACAGTAAAACTACCTACTAAAAATTTGATTTTCTGACCAACACAAATTTTCACAACTATTTTGCTTGGGCAACAAAAAGATCTTTTTTGGCCTTATTAGGTGATATTACATACTCTAGTATTTCACATTAAAACAATTAAAAGTGTATAATCTTAGTTTTAACTCTATGGTATTTAAATTCTGCCAGGATTTTACAGTATATTGTTGTTATTATTGTTATTGTTTATTATAAACTATTAAATCTGTTTGGTACTAACATTTTATGTATTCAGTTATAAGCAAAATAAGTTTTGTTATTCCAAATATTAAAAGCTGCACTCCTGTTATTATAATACAATTAAAAACACAAACAACCTTATGATAAATATTGAAGTATTAATAGATAAAAACAAAGTCCTTGAAGCCTATCAAGTTGATCATGCTTTTGCCAAACTACTTCTTAAAAAAGTTTGGGAATGCTATTTTTGAGTACAACCTCAGCCCAAGCCATCTGCATAAAAACACTGATCTGTGGTGGACAACTTAAAACTTGCATGTTATCTTTTGAAAAGGAATATCAACCAATAATAATAATTAATTATTTTTTAATTTCATCCATAATAAATTCATTAAAAAAAATATTGATATAATGTACATATTGGTAATAAAACCTGCTCAAGTGTATTCTACTTTGAAAACTTATTATCAACAATTCAATATCAACATGTGATAAAGGAATTCATCTGTTGTAAGTTTTAAAAATTGGTTGTATGCATTACAAAGAAAGGTATGTTATGAATAGCAGAATAGTCCCATTACAATATTGTGTTATTTAATTTCTGTGTATGGAGACTACAATGGTTACCTGTTCTGACAAAAAATATATTGAATCCCTTTCACTGTGACAACCCATTGAAATACTATTTAAGTTAAAAATCCCTGTTTAAATAGGGTTTTCACATTTTTGAAATCTACAGCTATTTATATTGTTAAAGATCAAGTTCGTTTTGTGTGACTTTCCAATCAATAACGATTTGAAAGACATGTTTTTTATATGTTGCTCTTAACACCAACTTTCAATTGCGATTTTCTCAAAACTTTTACAGTACAGTACATTTCTTTATAAATACTTGTACAATAAAATGTATATCTTCATGTATACATATTAGGTTTATTGTAACAATTATAAAATTCTCTATAATTAATAATACCTCCATCCTGTAACATAGAATACAAATCTCAAATAACAACTTAGAATTTCAACTTACCGTATATTTCAGTTTTCCAAAGCAGGCGACAATTAAAATTGGCTGTTTAATCATTAAGTCTTAACTATTAATTAAGGCATTGATTAAAACAAACTGTAAATCAATTATTGAAAACAATAATGATATTTCCCCAATAGAAATTATAAAAAGCAATGTTTGTTTTTATTAGTGTTTTGGTCTGTAAACTCAGCCACTAGATTTAATTTTAACTAATATTTTTTTATTAACAAACATTAATGTAAATTAATGTTGATAGATGCTTACTAAGTCTCATGATTGACTGTATATGTTATATATTATTATTTTAAACTGCAGTTAAATGCACTAAATCACATTACAGCAAACCCACCTATTTATAAAACTATAACAGTATACTTACTCTATGTTGATGCTATACACTGTAAAAGGATTGAATGCCCATCTAGTGTGAAGCTACGATATATAAATTACAATTTTGACTAACCCACAAATCTGAACTGATCTGACAGTCAGTTTCAACGCTCATTTCATGAGAACTATGCTCAGAGTTGACTCGGAGAAAAATACTTGTGAAATGAGCATTGAGACCTTGAGCAAAGTCTTCATGCAATGCACATTGGAACTGTCAGTCAGGTAAGTTGAAATTTGTTGGTTTGTCAAAACTGAGATTCACACATACTGTACAATATATACAGTGTGAAACGGTATAACTTTAAATTGTTAACGAGACTATGTTAAGTTTATGGAGGGTTATAGTCGACATGTAATTCTTTAGTGCCATGATTGGAGCCATTTCGAACCTGTAACCAGCATTAAGAGAACATTCACAAATGTTCGATCCTTCTGGATCCTCTTCAAGCCTATCTAGAGTCACCAGTGACCAGTTATGCTTGAAGAAGATGCAGATCGAAAATTTGCATTTATATGGTCGAAATGGGTTCAGTTAACGCTCTGAATAATTACATGTAGAGCATTTTATATTTATTATCCGTTTGGCAACCGTGCAATGCTATAATTCAGCAAAATGGTGAAAATGAACCACATTGAAATATAGGTACAGGTTAATGCATTAATGTATAGAACTTGTTTTTTGTAAATATATATTCGTACCATACTCCGTAGGCGTCCGGTTTGACTAAGCACCGCTTAATTTTAACAAGCATTCACCAACCAAAATAATCTGTTATATGCAATAATTCATCAAGTCATCTTTAGCATTTTGCGGCCACCCTCTATACTATTATCGCTCCCTCAATTTACAATGTTAAGCATGTCATGTTACCCATTAGACTTATCCTTCCTCAACGAGGTGCTAAAATACTGATGAGTATTAGTGCTATTTTCGAGTATTGTACTTATGGTGCATATTCTCGCAAGTATGGTATTTTTAATTTTTATTCTTGCCTTCCAAGTGTATGACTGATATTTTGTTTAATTTGTATAAATCTCTAACTAAAAGCTACTGATTTTGTATCTATTATTTGATCAATTCGTGTGCACTAAATGTAATAATAAAGAAAATGTAAAAAAACTGTTTTGTTTTAATTGTTTTTTTTTATTCACAAACAAGACCGAAGTTTAAACGCATTTAAAAAAATAAGAACATATTTTATAAGAATAATGAGGCTGGAGTTGCTAAAAAAAATAAGTACAAACTAAGGACAAACCGAGGCTGAGAAAAAATTAGAATGGAAAGTGATGGATTTTTATTAAATAAAGGGAACTTTAACCTCTCCGCACCCCCTCCAAGTTCATCAACATCAAAAGGTTATATCAACTTAATATCTAGCCCATTAATTTTATCAGGTGATGTGATATAGGCCTAATCAGAACATAGGCATATAAATGTATAGGTTTCATGATCAGAAGTTTCATTAGGGAACGACACAAAATACCCAGTCAAGGTTTTTTCTGAAATACGTCCCCTTCAAACCAGCCGTTCACAAGACAACACAATACAGAAGAACTACTATTTTTTATCTTTTAAAAGTACTTGGGACGAGAACTAAATAAAAACATTTTGAGCGTGAAATTGCTAAAAAAAAACAAAAATACATGAGCCTGGGCAAGATTTTACTGGTTCTTATTTTTAAATGGGTATGCCCCAATTAAGCAACCGAAAACCGACGATTTCACCAATTAGTTGATCAAAATTATTATTAATATTAAGAAACTACAACTTATAAATTTCAAACATTTAAGAACTTATCATAGGTCTATTAGCAGGTTCCCCCATTTGACCTGGAAGAATATTATATAAACTTCAAAAACTCATTGTTTACTATACATTATCTGTGAAAATTGCCTCTTAAATACACAGGAAACGCATCTTTGTTTGAAATTGGCCTGGAGAGGACCCTAGACCCCAGAAAACAACATGACCTTTGGCACTGGGTCCCTCGACATCGAACTCCCTCTATCCAGCTCTGCTGCATCCGTACCTGAGACTTGTCGATCGCAAAATGGACTGACAGACAGACCTACTGGCCAAATAATGGAATTAGCGAAATACATTACTAAGAACTGTCTGATAAAGTTAAACCGATTTGGACTATTAGAACTTGAAGAAGCTTATATGTTAAACCGACCGACAGACTTAGTGAAGCATATGTACTTGGACGCATCAGAAATGTATTTAAAATACTAGTATGCGATGGCCTATCGAAAGTTGGTTTTAACGCGTCGTGTATACATTCCATTATGTATTGAAGCAGAAGAAAACGTTGCTAAGATATTGTTGGCAAACCAGAGCAAACAAAAATATGAGTTTCAATTAAAATTTGGTTACTGTTTAGATTTTGCGCTGTTTCCTTTGACGATTTATCCCATAGTATATGATTTAGTTTTTTGTTTGACAGTGTTGGTCTGTGTTTGTCTATGTTGGTCCGTCCATGTGTGTCGATGTTGGTCTATGCTTGTCGTTGTTGATCCATGTTTGTCGATGTTGGTCCATGTTTGTTGACTGTTGGTTCATGTTTGTCGATGTTAGTCCATTTTTGTCGATGTTGGTTCATGTGTGTCGATGTTGGTCTATGTTTGTCAATTGTTGGTTCATGTTGGTCGATGTTGTTCCATGATTGTCGATGTTGGTCCATGTCTGTCGATGTTGGTCCATGTTTGTCGATGTTGGTCCATGTTTGTCGATGTTGATCCATGTTTATCGATAATGGTCCATGTTTATCGATGTTGGTCCATGTTTGTCGATGTTGGTCCATATTTTTGTCGATATTGGTCCGTCCATGTGTGTCGATGTTGGTCCATGTTTGTCGATGTTGGTCCATGTTTGTCGATGTTGGTCCATGTTTGTCGATGTTGGTCTATGTTTATCGATGTTGGTCCATGTTTGTCGATGTTGGTCCATGTTTGTCGATGTTGGTCTATGTTTGTCGATGTTGGTCTATGTTTTGCGATATGTTTATCGATGTTGGTCCATGTTTGTCGATGTTGGTTCATGTTTGTCGATGTTGGTCCATGTTTGTCGATGTTGGTCTATGTTTTGTGATATGTTTGTAGTTTTTGGTTCATGTTTATGTTGGTCCGTGTTGTCGATTTTGTTCCCTGTTAGATGATTTTGATCCACATGTTCTTCAATATTGGTCCATGTTTTCGATGTTGGTCCAAGTTTTTCGATGTTGGTCCATGTTTGTCGATTTTGGCACGTTTTCGATGTTGGTCCATGTTTGTCGATTTTGGTTTATGTTTGTCGATGTTGGTCTATGTTTTTTGATGTTGGTCTATGTTTTCGATGTTGGTCCATGTTTGTTGATGTTGGTCCATGTTTATCGATGTTGATCCATTTGTGTCGATGTTGGTTCATACTTATCTTTTTGTTATGAATTACGATGTTCTTTTTCTCGATGTTGCTCCATGTTTGTCGATAATGGTCCATGTTTGTCGATTTTGGTCTATGTTTGTCGATGTTGGTGCATGCATCTTTGTTTGAAATTGGCCTGGAGAGGACCCTAGACCCTTGAAAACAACATGACCTTTGGCACCGAGCCCCTCGGCATCGAACTCCCTCTATCCAGCTCTGCTGCATCCGTACCTGAGACTTGTCGATCGCAAAATGGACTGACAGACAGACCTACTGGCCAAATAATGGAATTAGCGAAATACATTACTAAGAACTGTCTGCTAAAGTTAAACCGATTTGGACTGTTAGAACTTGAAGAAACTTATATGTTAAACCGACCGACAGACTTAGTAAAGCATATGTACTTGGACGCATCAGAAATGTATTTAAAATACTAGTATGCGATGGCCTATCCAAAGTTGGTTTTAACGCGTCGTGTATACATTCCATTATGTATTGAAGCAGAAGAAAACGATTTAGTTTCTTGTTTGAAGTGTTGGTCTGTGTTTGTCTATGTTGGTCCGTCCATGTGTGTCGATGTTGGTCCATGTTTGTCGATGTTGGTCCATGTTTGTCGATGTTGGTCCATGTGTGTCGATGTTGATTCATGTTTGTCAACGTTGGTCTATGTTTGTCGATGTTGGTACATTGTCGATGTTGGTCCAGGTTTGTCGATGTTGGTCCATGTTTGTTTATGTTGGTACGTGTTGTCGATGTTGGTTCCTGTTTGATTATGTTGGTTTTTCGATATTGGTCCATGTTTTCGATGTTGGTCCATGTTTGTTGATGTTGGTTCATGTTTGTCGATTGCTGGTCCATGTTTGTCGATGTTGGTTCATGTTTGTCGATGTTGGTGAATGTTTATTAATGTCTGATTATCGGTCCGCTCGCTATGGGTCCATGTGTGTCGATGTTTGTACATGTCCGTCGATGCTGGTTCATGCTTTTCGATGTCGGTCCATGTTTGTTTGTTGGTACGTGTTGTCGATGTTGGTCCCTGTTTGATTATGTTGGGTTTTTTTTATATTGGTCCATGTTTGTCGATCTTGGTCTATGTTTTGCAATATGTGTGTCGATGTTGGTCTGTGTTTGTCGATGTTGGTCTATGTTTTGCAATATGTTTGTCGATGTTGGTCCATGTTTGTCGATATTGATCTATGTTTGTCGATGTTGGTCTATGTTTTGCAATATGTTTGTCGATGTTGGTCTATGTTTGTCGATGTTAGTCTATGTTTTGCAATATGTTTGTCGATGGTGGTCAATGTTTGTCGATTTTGGTATATACTTTTGCGATTTTGATCCATTTTTGTCGATGTTTGTCCATGGTTGTCGATGTTGGTTCATGTTTGTCGATGTTGACTCACGCTTTTCGATGTTGGTATATGTTTGTCTATGTTGGTCCAAGTTTGTCTATTTTGGTCCATGGTTGTTGATGTCAGTCCATGTCTGTTTATGTTGGTCCATGCTTGTCGATTTTGGACCATTGTCGATGTTGTTCCATGTTTAACGATGTTGGTCCATGTTTATCGATGTTGGTCCATGTTTGGTGATGTTGATTCATGTTTGTCGACGTTGGTCTATGTTTGTCGATGTTGGTCCATTGTCGATGTTGGTCCATGTTTGTCCATATTGATCCTTGTTCGTCGATGTTGGTCTATGTTTGTCGATGTTGGTCCATGTGTGTCGATGTTGGTCAATGCTTGTCGATGTTGGTCCATGTTTGTCGATGTCGGTCCATGTTTGTCGATGTTGGTCCATGTTTTTTTATGTTGGTACGTGTTGTCGATTGCTGGTCCATGTTTGTCGATGTTGTTCTGTTTTGCGATATGTTTTTCGATGCTGTCCATGTTTTTGTCGATGGTGGTTCACGTTTGTCGATGTTGGTCCATGTTTGTTTATGTTGGTACGTGTTGTCGATGTTGGTACCTGTTTGATTATGTTGGTTTTTCAATGTTGGTCCATGTTTTCGATGTTGGTTCATGTTTGTTGATGTTGGTCCATGTTTGTCGATTGCTGGTCCATGTTTGTCGATGTTGGTCTATGTTATGCGATATGTTTGTCGATGCTGTTCATGTTTTTTATCGATGGTGGTTCATGTTTGTCGATGTTGGTCCATGCTTGTCGATGTTGGTCCATGTTTGTTTATGTTGGTACGTGTTGTCGATGTGGGTCCCTGTTTGATTATGTTGGTTTTTCGATATTGGTCCATGTTTTCGATGTTGGTTCATGTTTGTTGATGTTTGTCCATGTGTGTCGATTTTGGTCCATGCTTATCGATGTTGGTCTATGTTTTCGATGTTGGTCCATGTTTGTTGATGTTGGTCCATGTGTGTTGATATCGGTCCATGTTTGTCGATATTTGTCCATGTTTGGTGATGTTGATTCATGTTTGTTGACGTTGGTCTATGTTTGTCGATGTTGGTCCATGCTTGTCGATGTTGGTCAATGTTTGTTTATGTTGGTACGTGTTGTCGATGTTGGTCCCTGTTTGATTATGTTGGTTTTTCGATATTGATCCATGTTTTCGATGTTGGTCCATGTTTGTTGATGTTGGTCCATTGTCGATGTTGGTCCATGTTCGTCGATGTTGGTCCATGCTTGTCGATGTTGGTCCATGCTTGTCGATGTTGGTCCATGTTTGTCGATGTTGGTATATGTTTTGCGATATGTTTGTCGATGTTCTTCTATGTTTGCGATATGTTTGTCGATGTTGGTCTATGTTTGTCGATGTTGGTCTATGTTTTGCAATATGTTTGTCGATGTTGGTCTATGTTTGTCGATGTTGGTCTATGTTTTGCAATATGTTTGTCGATGTTGGTCCATGTTTGTCGATGTTGGTCAATGTTTGTCGATGTTCGTCTATGTTTTGAGATATGTTTATCGATGCTGGTCTATGTTTGTCTATGTTGTTTCATGTTTGTCGATGTTGGTGAATGTTTGTCGATGTTGGTCTATGTGTGTCGAATTTGGTCCATGTTTGTCGATGTTGGTCCATATTTTTGTCGATGTTGGTCCGTCCATGTGTGTCGATGCTGGTCTATGTTTGTCGATGTTGGTCCATGTTGTTGATGTTGGTTCATGTTTGTCGATGTTGGTTCATGTTTGTTGATGTTCATTCATGTTTTGTCGATGTTGGTTAATGTTTATTAATGTCTGATTATCGGTCCGCTCGCTATGGGTCCATTTGTGTCGATGTTTGTACATGTCCGTCGATGCTGGTTCATGCTTTTCGATGTCGGTCCATGTTTGTCGATGTTGGTTTATGTTTGTCCATATTGATCCATGTTCGTTCATGTTGATCCATGTTTTCCGATGTTGATCCATGTTTGTCGATGATGATCCATGTTTGTCGCTGTCGGTGCATGTTTGTCGCTGTCGGTGCGTGTTTGTCCGTGTTGTTTTGATTTCCGATGTTCGTTTTATCGATGTTGATTCATGTTTGACAATTTTGGTCCGTGTTTTCGATGCTGGACCTTGTTTGTCGGTGTTTCTGCATCACCATGGTTGTACATTTTCACAATATTGTTCCATTCTTCACGATGTTGGGCACTGTTTGACGATGTTGGTTCACTTTTGTCGATGTTGGTGATTCTTCACGATGTTGTTCCATTTTTACGATGCTGGTCCATTTTAATGCAACATTGTTATTTTGTGATCGTCACTTTTAAACTTATAAAACGCAAACACGAATCGTTAAGAAACACAATTTAACACCAGGCCTATAAAGTAATTAGTATTTTATTGTAGTTTTTGTTTGTCGAGGGTTATTTTATTTAATAAAACCGAATAGCATTGCGACGGACAAACATTGATCTTTTCTGTTAAACAATTACGTGTCCCAACTTAAATAATTAAACCGTCCGATATATTTCTTCCCATACAAAGTTTTTGTAAACAAAGTTGCGGGTCCAGAAACTTTAAAAGAGGGGGTTAGAACATTTAAACCACTGAGAATTTTTATCTGACAAGCTAAAAAACATACAAAAATACAAACGTCATTCTCCCCATTTTGCCACCTTTTACACCATGAGCCCACCTTCATTTTTTTCAAACCTATTTAACTTTCAATCTGACAACCGCCCTTAAAAAAAATTGAAAAGACTTGCTCATGTCGCTTTTGCACAAGTACGGTACCTCAAATTTACGAACTTTGTAACTGCGACATTCGCCCTCTTTCGTCACCAATGTAACTACTGTAGGTTCAATCGCCGCTAAATCTTTTAGGCCACAGATAAATATGATTTCGCTTCTGCTTTACACAAAGCTAACTCCATTATTTGACAGCGACACACAAATTACAATGTTTACATTTTACACTTTGTTTACTGCAAAATGTAAACATAGGCCTACATCACGTGTTTTTTCTTTACTAATATCACTTTAATATTATGGAAATCATGATATTTTAAGTTACGCTTCAGTGGGTTTAATTTGTTCATGCTATAGTACCGAGTCAATTATGTTATATATTATAAATTAAAACCGTGTGAATTTAGAATATTGCATTTATATGTCTACAAAAAGTAGATTACTGTAAGTTCTTTAAAATATAATACAGGCCTATCAGTTATAGGTTTACTATTATTGGTAGTTTGCATTTCTTCGAAATTTCTTATTGAGTCAATTATTTTAAATTGAGTCTGTCACTCTATTCGTGGCATGGGATTTTAATTTCATTCAGCTTAGTTTTATATTGTGTACTGTAACAAATTATTTCCATAAATAATTATTTTACAATAGCGATACATAACACCAGAGTCATAACACTGTTCGCGCTCAGCAAACACTTATTGATTACTGTTGTCCCTGACAACAATGAATATGCACGACCTCCGAGAGACCCGCGATGGTGATGACCTGAATGTGTATCCTAGCTCAGAAATGCGAAGAAATGAAAGTTCGTCTGAAGTTTTTACAACAGGTAAATACTTTTCTTATTTACTCACAACGGTATTCAAAATTCTTTTAAATTAATAAAGATTCACAAATATGCAATGGCTATTTTGCTGGTTATTGTAAACCTGGGTTTTATAAAAACTTCCTCGTCTGTTTTGTCGAGCAAGAGATACACGAAAATGAGTTCAGGGCGCCCTGTCTTCCCCCGAAATCGAAGGAGGAGCAGAGCGTGTCCAGGGGGCGATCATGAATAGCGAATGCCTGCTGTGATTGAGGCTGGAAAGTTTACAATGCAAACAGATTCATGTGAGACTCGTATCAAGTTTTACTACATATACTAGCGTAGGCTAGGCCTAGATGTAATTTGTTTGCAGAAATTTGCGCAGTATTAGTTTAATTTATAATTCTTGTAATCATTTGTTTTGTTTCATATCTTCCTGTATAAAAACAAAAACAAAACGGAGAAACAACATTGGATGCATGATGTCATTAAACATGAACAACCCAGATAATAGACCTAGGTCTAGCCTTGAGACTAACTCACAGCCAGCATCATACGACAAGTCCCGACATAACCCCTTGTCGGGTAGGGGCTGTCGAGTCGATTCCAGATTGGATTGAAAATTCTGGTTGGCTGTCCGAGTTCAGTCATCATCGGGACTGATTACCTGCCGTACAATTTGGATTGACAACCCTGACTACTTGTTGGTTATGTCTTTCGTTGTACGTCACTGTCTGAGTTCGCCTTAAGGTGCAGTCACAACCAGATTTGAAACGATATTCGAAGAACATTTTCGCATGCAGCAGTAAACAGTATTTGATCCTGTTCTATACAGTATTTTTTGATAGTTAACCATTCTCATCCGAAATCAGATCTGGTGTGAAATTGGTTGAAAGTAGAAGAGACTGTATTATTTTTTAATTTTACCACCTCAGGGGTTAGCCGGTAACCAGTTGAAATTGTCGTCTTTAAATGGCATATTTTATGCGCCTGTGAATATGGTGGACTCTATGAATCGCTTTTAAATTCTGCTGTGAAATATTTATTGCCTTAAAGTGAAAATTAACAAAACCCCTTCAACCTACAAATTTTTCCAAGTGAACATTTTGATCCCCTCTTTGGGCTCATAGTGCGATTACTAATTTAGCATTATTAAATTGTCAGAGGGTGAGAGATAAAATAGACATGAAAAAATGTGAGATTTACTGGCCCTACAAAAATAACTTTAAAAAAAACTTTTTAGGCAGGATTTTTTCCATGAGATGGTGAAATATTGTAAGCAAATTAGTTTTTTTGCCGCATTGTACATTGGAACAAATTGAAGACTCTTGGACAACAAATAATTCAAAATTGCCTTATCTTAAACAATCCAGAGTGTGAAGATTGTAATAGCATGTTAGTTTGTTTTTTTCATGTTCTTTCATTATAGGCCACCAAGCTCTCATAAACTAATATTACTGTAGGTTTTACAATGAGCTTCGGTTCATGTTTCACACTTTCTTAATCCTTTCAAGTGTCTTCAATGCATTGCAATTATGATTTTTTATAGTATTAAATCACATTATTTTAACAGGAAATCTACTGAAAGTCATGGCTGTGTAATTCAGGTTTAAAAACTCTGACACATTCTTAAATTTCTTCAATCAAACTTTTATTCAAAAAAAGAAGAAAACCACCAGGATCAGTGAACTTTGACACCAACTGCTCAATATGTAGGCTGGTTGCTCTCTAACTCTCATCATAAATCTGAACTTTTTCTGACCACAAGTATGTGGGAATTAGAAGTACAAGGAATTTGTAGACTTGACTTGGGGTAGAGAACTGCAATTTGGTATGTACAAAACTGATTTGATTATTGTAGCGATTTTTTTATTTGATTGTGAATTTAATATCGTTGCCATTGAGTTATTACTTAATGACAACAATATGTTTACAGTACAATTAGTAATGGCAATGTTTTGTCGTGTGGAAGTTGATTGATGATGCCTCATGGAAGCTTTTGACTTTAAAAAGGTTGGTTCAACTTCACATTAAATTTTAAAAAGAATATTCCTTTTTTTAACAAAAGTATGTTTGACAAGGTGGAGGAAGATTTATAATCGGTTTGTCTTAAATACTGTATCATTAAAACAACCACATCTATGCTCACTCTAACCATTCACCAAGTCTCCAATGGCTGCTAGAATTCTCATTTGGCCAAGATCAAAATGACCTAAAAATTGGCTAAATGAAAATCTCAAGCAACTGTCCATTTTGTGGGCATTTTTATTGGTTTTAAATAATTTGGTTAAAAAATCAACTACTTTATTATTATTATTACAACTACCAACAGTGGTGACCATCATGATAAATTCAAATCAAAGGAAATGAAAGTTTTTGAAAATTAAAATTAATATCAGATAACTGTCGTCATTTTCAAAGAAAGACTAGAGATGCTGTATTTATTATTACTTTGTTATGTCACCGTGGGAGGCACAGAGGCTAAAAGGCCCATGTATTCATTCCCTACAGTTGAACCTTCCGTAAGCGAACATCCTTGGTCCGAGAAAAGTGTCCGCTTATGGGAGGTGACCGCTTCTAAGAATTTCAGGCCGATACAGGGGCCAGACATTGTACAATCATGTACTGTAGTATATGAATTTAATTCCTGGCATTTCATGGCCTTTTCAACAATTGGCCTCTCAATTTTCTAGACACCACAGTCTATATTTTATTGAATATTATAAATTTTAAGATGAGAGTTACCAAATACACTGATTAGGTAGGAAGAACAAACGGGCCTATGAATTGGTGTCCCTTATGGGAGGTGTCTGATGTGATGAGAGGTGTCCACACAGGGATATTCAGCTATATAAATAGATTTGAAGTAATGTAGATTTTGATGTTGATATTTCGGTTGATGGCAGATTTTAAAAAGATTAAAAAAAATAAATACACAGTATAACTCAGTATAAAGTAATAATTTGATAAATATCTTGATAAAATTTAAATAGCTGACATCGAAAAATTCATGATTTCAGTATTGATTAAGAATTTATTGAAAACCATTTTACCAGTCATTTTCATTCATACAGAGGTAAACTATAATTGAGACTTTTCCCAATTTTTATAAACAAACAAATTGAAATCAAATAAATTGTCTACATTATTCTTGACTGATCAATTTCATCATTGTCAATTTGAGACATGCAATTCTGAATTACTGTATACATTGATTAGATTGCAGATTCACAATGGATAACATTTGTGTGTTGTTAGGCATACCAACTTCAACTAAATGTACAATTTAACAATTAAATTGATTAAATCAAAGTGCACTTGTTACATTATGTTTATCACCCGTGCTTGGATCAAATAACTCGGTGAAATAATTTATCTGTAAGTTCTTTTAAAATCAAACTATTATTTGTAGTCACCTTGAAACAAATTAGCTGGTGAATTGAATGTAAATCAAAATTACTGTATCTACTTCAGTTTGGTTTGGAATTATTTTTGATACACACCAAGGATATTAAATTAATTTAATGCACCTGAGGTGGATACTGATAAATATTGTTTGAGCTGTAGCAAACCATCGAATGACTCAAAGACGAGTTCAATATTTTGCCACAACAATATTTTTTGGTATCCCCGAAAATAGGCATTCAATGATTATTATACTTGTACTCTACTTGCAAGTTCAGATTTGTGAGGGTCCAGCCATTCTAGGCTGGGCCTGCTGATAGTTTAGGCCTATGCCTGAGTCTTTAAAATGTAAATCCATGTCTTCTCTTGCAGATATTCACAATAATGATTAACAATAATTCTTGTAACTTTACGAGTATCACAGCTATCTTTATTACTTAGTAATTCTGCATTAGCAACAAAAAAAATTGTGTGAAAATGTTGAATTTAGATGGAGGTTCTAAGCCTAGTTCATTCACATTCACATTATGCAGCTCACAATGTCGCCCTGCCGCTTCCGGTTTCGATTTCTCAAATAAACAATCCTTGCGCGACAAAATCAGATGATCTTGAATGATTGATATTGCTCGTGCTCGGTTCAATGTATTACAATAAACAGGTTCAAAGAATACAATAGACAGAATTAGCAATAGCCTATGACGTCACGAAAACTTGTCATGGATACGAGAACCATAAAAACAAACTGTAAAGTCCTGTCTCATAACATAGGGTGAGTGCGAATGTTACCCAGAAATTTCGTTGAAATACACATTGAATTTAGCAAGTATGATCATTTTTAAAGCAAACATCTACCTTAGTCTTAGATTAAGTATAACACAGTTGATCTGGTTTTTAGCCGCCATTTTAAGCCGCTATGTGCACTAGCGGATCAGCATTGTCTGCATGGTTCGGGCCCAAAACCATTCATTGTTCTCAGCAAATTTGACAGGTTTTATCCATTCCAATTTAAATAAACTAAGCGTAGCTAGTGTAAAAAAGGATTTATGAATGTATCCCAACAGTTTGGAATGAGTTATGCACTTGTCAATTGTAACCTCGGCCCCCCCGGACCCGGGTCATAGCCGGGGATTCGGTAATACCGAGCCGGGGATGTAACCATTTTTGTGTCCCCGCAGTGCCGGGACAAACACAAGTTTTAGCCGTAGATGTAACTGGTCTGAAAGGGCCGGGAATTTGACAACTGAAAATAGCCGGGGTTTAAATTAAATATGGCCGGGTAGTGTGCGGGGGAAACACCACGTTTACCAGGGTATTGTGTGGGGAAAGTTTTTTTTTTAACGACGTACATCCAGCGCACATAGAAGAGGAATTCCCGCAGCTGCAGAAATGTGAGCATTCCTAGAAGTCAGGATATACGAGGCCTATAAACTAGAAATCTAATGGCAAATGAATGGACAAAACAATCAGTGCATAGATCAAAGCATGATCAAAGTGTATTTTTGTCTATTCTGATTCAAAACAAACGTCTAGCCTACCCTACTGCATTCCCCACAACGTCAACAATGATGGTTTCAAAATGACGCACACAACACAACACAAGGATATACCCCACAACAACCAGCCAGAGAAAGTTTGTGACGGGTTTCACACATGCCGTATACTCAAGCGAGCCAAATTGTGTATGCACCGATTTTTTGGATTGGTGAATCGCCAATTTTCAAACAGAAAATTAACCAATTATCAGTTGGTATGTATTCATATGTTTCTACTATTTTCCTTTATATTTGTTTTTGTTTTTATATGGATGAAAAATACTCTCACTTTTAAGCTGAATTTATAATTTACAACTAGTAATTACAAATTGTAAGTAAATGCTGCGAAGCAAATCCTATGCCCCCGGACTTCCCTAAAAAATTCACCC
>JAOTQE010058938.1:13651-31536 GCA_025631205.1 Nesometra sesokonis | reverse complement strand
CCAAATTTAGCCGGTAGTACTTCCATTGCCACCTCAACCTTAAATAGTGGACTTTTGAGCCATAATCTGCCCAGCTACTAAGTCCAGGTCAGATTGCAATTGCCAAGTACAGAAATGGGTCTGGCGAGGAGCCTAGTCTTGTTGGGGATTTCATTTCTACCACCACGGCCAGCTGGCAGCATGCAGTTTTATGAACAATAATAATAATCATCAGCAGTAAATTAGTTTAGCAGTCTCAGCCAGGCAAACCCTCTATTCTCATCATGGCCCTAGCCTAGCTAGGGTTCAAGACTGTAAATAAGAATCCACTCCTCGAGACTCGACCTGCAACAGAAGCTTAGCTAAGCTTACCGTAGCCCAACTAGCCTAGCCCTAGGAAGGCCACCATAGGTCCCGACTCTAGGCCTAGGCTAACTAGGCACTCGGGATAGGCCCAACAAGCACACTTTTGCCTAGGCAAGCCTATGTACTAACCTAACCTACCGTATAACTAAATCCAGACAACTTTTAATCGCACTGCATGAGTATTTATTAAATCTATTTTCACCATAATTCATACGGAGGATAGCAAAGCTATTTTCAAATGAAACAGAATAACATTCATTTGCTCGAACTTGTTCCACAACGTCCCTGGATGCCATGTTTGTTTACTGGGGCGTCTCGAGCGTAACGCCCTCTCTAGTTTAAAATAAGATTTTCTTTGTTGAGGGCGGCGCGTTAATCGATTAGTTTCGATGGCGACACCAAGCGAGATGCGAGGCCAGTGGCTTAAAAGTTTAATTCTTGTAGGCCTAGCCTAGGCCAGGGGCCTAGACGTTTGTGAAATTGTCGTATAGGTAAGGGATTCCTAGGTAAGTAATCCCTAATGTTTCATAATTAATTAAAAATGCAATGACAGCCTAGGCTTAACTAAAGTAATGAAGTAAGCCTGGCCTATCGAATCTGGGTCAGTCACGGGCTAGCCTACAGAGAGGTGGTCTAGCATAGATAGGCCCAAGGCCTAGCCTGGCCCTAGGCCTTTAGGCCTAATAGGCTAGCCTAGGCCAGTACTGAGGCCTCCATAAGCAAAATTATATTTTTGGAAATTACCATTTATTATTTCTAAAACGTGTTTAGGCCTAGCCTAGCTAGGAAGCTACTGGTGGTATACAGTACTTGTTTAATTTTATTTTTTTTTAGTAGAAAAAAGTTAATAATTATCAAACGCTCAGGCTTACATTCACCCCTTAGGATTCACCAATAAAAAAAATCAAATTCTTACTTTGCATTTTTCAGTATTTTTTTTTTCAAGTAATTATATGGGAAGTGATTATTGGCAATTGCACCGTCAGCTGGTTGTTGAAATCTGACACCGTTATTGTACCGTCAGCCATTTTTAAAATGTGAAACGGTTATTGCACCGTCGTCCGGTTGTTGAATCTGAAACGGTTATTGCACCGTCGGCCAGGTGGCCAAAAACGTTAAAAGGGTTATTGAACCATTTTACAGATTATTTTATTCTGTAAAAGAGTTCCTACGAGAGTTTCTCCATTTATTATAATATGCATCCTGGATGAATGAGACTTGTTTTTGGGTTATGGTCAAGTATGTTATAATAATTACCCATATTGGCAGGCTAATTTGTAGCTTAGACGCTTATTATTACAACTATTTTTTTAAGGTAGTGACTATTCACCCGTCCGCCGGGTGGAATCTTCAAATCAACTATCCACCCGTCGGCCGGGTGATCCACCTGGCAGATTCTAGTATGCAGTAATTGTAAAATAAGACAGATTAAATCAAAATTAAGTTGTTTCGAAATTTGTTTTTAATTCGCTATTTATTTTAAATAGCAATGGGTTGTCAACCAATTACAGTAATTAACCTTTCCATTAAAATTTATTAAGTTATTTGGCAGTTATTAATTCATTATACTTTTAATTGTGTTAAAATTAACTTTAATAAAAACATTTTGACAAGTTTTCTACTGTTTTTCCCCCTTTTTTGTCTTTCATTCATCCAGAAATATTGAACTAAAATGTATGAAAACCGGTAATTTTTTTTTTTTATTGAACAAACACAATTTTGATAAGAGTGATGGTCTATGGACAAACACATCACCCAAAATAAAAATCAAAACAAAATGAATTGACAAATACAGATACTTTATTTCATCCTCATAAGGAAATTGCATGTTCGTGTGACCATCTTAAAAAAAAATGGTGTAACAACAACAACAAAGAAGATCGTGCCAACGTTCCCTTGGCATAGGTCCCTAGTACCCGGGATTTTTCATTATTTTCAATAATTGAAGACTGGGAATCCGCAACTGTTTCTACTCAATGAACTCTTGCCTTGGACTCGGCTGGCTTATCTGTCTGGCGGTTGACCTGTCTGCGGACGGGTGAATAGCCCTTTTCCTGGCGGACGACCAAGTGAATAGCCGTTTTGTAATTTTTCACCTGGCAGATGGGCGAATAGCGGTTTTGTAATTTTTCACCCGGCGGATAGCCGGGTGCATGACCTTTGCCATTTTGTAGCTAGAGAAGTTGACACTTCATTAAAATTTATAGCTGTAAAGTACAATTCTTCTAACAGACTTCAAATGAGGAATTCTAGTACGGACGGTGCAATAACCCTTTCAGATGTAAACAACCGGCTGACGGTTCAACAACGGTTTCAGATAATCAACCGGCCGACGGTGCAATAACTGTTTCAGATCTAAACAACCGGCTGATGGTGCAATATCCTTGGCCAATTATATGACATTTAAAAAGGGGTAGATCGGTTTCCGTGTTTTTGTCGTTATGGCCGTTGAAGTTTGCGACAGATTTTGACCGATTTAAAATTTCTCACGACGCAGCGCCGTGTCGTGAACAAAAGTTGGTTGTCGCGAAGTTGTCGTGTAGTGGGTGCGGAATTAAGACACGCTCGCAACAGTTTCGCAACACCAATTTTCAAGGTCACGACGAGGTGACCCACTTTCCAAGGTGAAGTGACCTTACTCCTGTGACTATCTGGTCAAAAACTTCAGGGCTCGTATGGAGCATCCTACAGAAATCTTGTGGACACATAAAAAATCGCAGATACAAAATAACAATTAATTCCTTTATTATAAAATATTAAAATATGTAATAAACATTGCTACAGGCTTTTAAAAATACACTGTTATTTAAACAAAACCCTATTTGCAGCACAGTATATGGTACAGTATAAGGACACATAAAATATATGTTCTACAGCCCAGAGCAGCCTCAATTATTTTCCTCTTCAATTTTCCCAAAAGAAACTGCCTGGATTTTAGAGAAAAAAAAGTGCACTGAATATGTGCACACACTTTTTATTTTTGACATTGTCTACACCTCCATGGTGTCAATGTACTTGTTTCCAAGCCTAACCCCCCTTTCCCCTTAAAAACATATTTTTCTGCTTTTATGCACTTGTGACTTTGAACAAGACTAAAATATATAAAATCTTCACTCTCTCCATGCTCTATCCCAGCAGCTATGTCTTCTCCGCTGTCTTGTCTCCTCATTTTTCCTGTTTTATCATCTAATTTCTGACTTTTGACAAAGATAGAAACTGAAAGCGAAGTGATCAACGCGATAGCTGCTCAATTCGTATCTTGAAAGATGTTGACTGTTGTTTGAGTGTCGTAACCATTTTCGAGTCACAATGCATTCGAGACACAAGTACCGTGTCGTGAACTAATTGTATCGTGAACATGTCGAGAACGCGTCAGAATGCTATCGCGGTAGGTGGGTGCGGCCCTTAAAAATGAACTTAGAAAACGGATGATTATTGATAAAAGCAAATTAAATTGAGTGGAAATAGAAAAGCGCTACCAGCATTTCATACAGTAGTTCTAGAGGTTTGATTGGTGGCGACCAATTACATCGGCAGCCGAAAACGATCTAAACACATGACAGATCAGTAATATATTCATGTACATTGAATATAAAATAGTATCATTTTCAATATTTTAATGTTTTGTTGACAGCACAGAATTTTGGAAGAAATGAGCCTTTAACAAGGTACACAATGGGAGACCACCACAAAAAGGTGTTACAGCAGTACCTCAAATCTCACCAATCAAAATCAAGAAGTGCAAGAAATGCAAATAGTGTTGAAAGGTAACTGTATGTACTGACCCCAGTATAAGCCCACTACATTGTGGAATCTCAATCGGTGTGTGATGTGGAAATTTACCCTGGTATAAACCCACTAACCTCTGCACATGAAACCCCAGTCAACATATCTACATCACACACTGACATCACACACACAGGGTATATGTCAACATATACCCTGGTATAAGCCCACTAACCTTGCACATGGAATCCAGTCAGTGTGTGATATGGACATATACCCTGGTATAAACCCACTAACCTTGCACATGGAACCCCAGTCAGTGTGTGATGTGAACATATACCCTGGTATAAGTCCACTAACCTTGCACATGGAATCCAGTCAGTGTGTGATATGGACATATACCTTGGTATAAGTCCATTAACCTTGAACATGGAATCCCAGTCAGTGTGTGATGTGGACATATACCCTGGTATAAGCCCACTAACCTTGAATATGGAATCAAAGTCATTGTGTGATGTGGAAATTTATTCCGGTGTAAGCCCACTAACCTTGCACATGGAACCCCAGTCAGTGTGTGATGTAGATATATACCCTGGTATAAGTTCACTAACATTGAACATGGAATCCCAGTCAGTGTGTGATGTGGAAATTTATTCTGGTATAAGCCCACTAACCTTGGACATAGAATCCCAGTCAGTGTGTGATGTGGACATATACCCTGGTATAAGTCCACTAACATTGAACATGGAATCCCAGTCTGTGTGTGATGTGGATATATACCTTGGTATAAGCCCACTAACCTTGCACATGGAATCCCAGTCAGTGTGTGATGTGGATATATACCCTGGTATAAACCCACTAACCTTGCACATGGAATCCCAGTCAGTGTGTGATGGGGAAATTTACCCTGGTATAAACCCACTAACCTTGCACATGGAACCCCAGTCAGTGTGTGATGTGGAAATATACCCTGGTATAAACCCACTAACCTTGAACATAGAATAACAGTCAGTGTGTAATATAGACATACTTTAATATAAGCCCAATAACATTAAAAATGGAATCACTGTTAGTGTGTAATAAGGACATATACCCTACAGAAGCCCACTAACCTTGAACACAGAATCCCAGTCAGCTTTTTAACTGTTGATATACCGCTGATTCTCAGCCATTACAGTATAAGGATGATTTTGTACAGAAATGTTATTTGTTGTACAGAAAAGTCACTAAATTTTCTGGGATGTCCGCTTACAAGAGGTACCAATTGCGCTGATTAGATAGGAAGAGCAAACAGGTCTTTGAATTAGTGTCCGTTATGGGAGGTGTCCGCTTACGAGAGGTGCCGCACAGGCAGGTTCAACTGTACTAACATTTTTTTGAGTGCCTTTAATCTGGAAATTACTGTAGTTGTAATGCAACTCCTTTAATTTATGGATAAATGATGACATCATCTTTTAAGGTTAATACAAGTTATCATTATTTTAATCATTGATATTACTAACGTTACTACTTGTACCAAAATAAGTACAATCATCTTGAATATTTAAGTCTATCATAATGTGTCATAATCTGGCAATATTTTTTAACATACAGCATTTGTAATGATTTAATATTCCAGATCCAGCAATCTAAACAATAACTTTAATGCTATAAAGATTTCAAGTACTTCTTCAGATTCAAAGTCAAAACCATCTTCAACGAGAACAATGCCACTACCAAAGAGGGCAGTAGTTCAAAGAAAGGTCAACATCAGTGACCTACCGGATGAGGTCTTGCTTTACATATTTAGGTTTCTGCCGGTCAATGATCTTTTAACATCAGCAAGTGTCTGTAGGAGATGGTTAAAACTCTCCAATGATGAGTAAGTATACGATGATGATACTGCTTACCTGGCAACACACACATGTCATAGTTTGCATTTTATGCTTGGGGTGAGGTCATGTGAATGAAATTAATCATGCATTGTATGTGGAAAAACCACATATATATACAACATAAACATTCAAAGAAAATAACAATGAAGTGATAAGCATCTTTATAAATGTTAAGATGATGTATTCAATTTTATTTACTATAGATATCATTTAATTTTGGGCCTTTAATTTGTTTAATTAATACTGAGAACACCTGTGAGTTATGTACTACTACTACTACTACTTTGCACCTTGAATCAGTAATGTGGGTTATGGTCATTTTTTTCTGGTAGCCTTAGATTTAAATGATAAGCTTTGTCATGGTTTTCACAATTGCCTTGATGTTCGCTCAATAATTTTATTATTATTATTTTTTATTATTTTATCCAGGGAAAATATCTGCATAAAAAATACAGTAAACAATATACAATGATATGCAAAATGTTGAATCCACAACAATATTTGTTAAGAAATGTCTCAGACAAGCACCTGCGTACTGAAGCTTCCACAAATTTTATGGAAACATGACAGTTATTCATGGATTTATGGTACAAGTGCAAGACAGTACTTGCTGAATGACATGACTCTTAGGGGAGTAGAAAGTCATATAAATGTGTAACATCTAGTCCACAGCGCTTAGAAGTTACAGGTTCAAACAACATTAGGTGCTTTAAAAATCCAGAATATTATAATATTATTATTATTATCATTATCATTATTACACCTGGATAAGGATTGCCACTAACCTGTGCTAACATTGTTTTCTTTTTCTCTAGTATTATTTGGCAGCAACTGTTTATTAAGTATGGACAGCTTAAGAAGCATGAATCAGTAGACGTACAGTTGAAGTTACATGGGGGTATCAGGTGGAAAAGGGAGTGTATTAGAAGGTAAGCATCATGAACATATGATTTCAATTTGTGAAAATCAAATTCCTCAGCTTTTATTATGAAGGCTATAAGGCCCAGTGTACACAACAGCTCATGTGCACTATAAAGAACCCAGTACATCAGACAAGTAGGGGGTTGCCCTGATGTACTGGCTCATGAGTGACATTAGTCATCCTTTCAATAAAATGTACGACCTAAATTCAAGAAGCGGTAAACTCTGTGTCCCCAAGGTCAGAACTAATAACTGTACATGATATGTTTTTTTTGCTAACTCTGTTCATGTTTTTAATTCAAGTGTAATAAGATAAGATTTTTTAACGTTTTAGACTTCTCCATATCTCTCTTGTTTTAAAAGCTTTATATCTGTATATACAATACTTTTTATTAGACTTATATTTCCATTGTTTTTTATGGATAAATATAGTGTATCAGTATCAGAACTTCCCCTGTTGTGGACAGATGGATGAGCATCTGTATCGGGAAACAGGACACAACATGACCCTCAGGGGCAAAGACCGAACTCCCAAGTCTCCAGGATTGTCCTGGAGTCTCCAGCAATTTTGGATCATCTCCCGGGCTCCCAGAATTATCAAATTTTTTTCCCGGAATTTAGTTTTCTCCAAAAAATTCTCCAGGATTTCTAAAAGTTTCACAAGCAGAGCATAAATTGGTCTATTTATTTCACAATATTGGTTGAAAGTAAGCAACTATGAAGTTCAGTAATGTTTTGGGCAACAGTGACAATTATACTATTATTTCATAACGGAGGTGTTGGTGTTATAAATAACGGTATTTGTACACACATTTCAGGAAGGGAGAATTAAAAACAGTGGTAGGACGACCACAAGTAAATCTCCAGGAATTCTGTTTTTCCAACTTGGGATCTCTGCATTAGAAAGCCATATGAATATGTGGTCCAAATCCCATTGAGACTCTAATGTATAAAGCACTATATAAATCTAACTACTGTACATTACATTAATTTGATAATTATTATTATGTGACTTTATTATTTAGGTGTATTAAGAAGCGTAACTCAAGACTTAAGCAACTACTTAAGAAGATAAACAATTACACATTACTTCCTACAGATACAAAAAAAGTAATTGAGTAAGTATAATTATGCCTACAAACAATATCTTCTTTGCCATCGCTTGTTTAAAATTTGAGTGTATGGGGTGGGTGGATGGAATTGAACACACACCTCCTGTAATTTAAAAGTCCGGGAAAATTGTCCTCTAACAGGAGGAGACTGCTTGAGAAAGGTTCCAAACATTTTAAATTATGTAATGATATTTTCACATCTATCTATATTGTCTACAACACTGGACAATCTTTCTGATGATTATGTAACCATGATGTTACACAAAACTTTGCTTTCAAGTATAACATATAAAATAAAGTCACTATAAAGATTTTGTATATGTGAAATTTTATTTGTTGCAAAATAGCATGAACTTTTCGGATGACTTCTAACAGAAGGTAAATTATCATAGAAAAAAAATTCCAAATTTCTTAGTCCAAATGTGTGCAGGGCTGCTTATGAGAGGTATCAAATGCACTGTTTAGATAGGAAGAACAAACAAGCCTTGAATGAGTGTCCATTATGGGAGTTGTCCACTTACAAGAGGTGTCCACACAGGGGAGGTTCAACTAGAAATAAAATTGATAGGAAAGAGACTTTTACTTACATTATTTTATGCACTAATAGTTCATTTAATTCTGTTAGAATGCTAGCTCTCTAAGATTTGTTCACTGATAATGGTGGTTGTTGCACCGAAACATGTCTGTTAATATAGGTCTGTTAATATAAAGCCATCATTTGTAAATAAATGTAGTATGTGGCTACAAATTGAAGATTTTTTTATTCCAATTAATAGTTTGCAGTCAAAACTTTCATTTTAATATATTTTTACTGAGATTATATCTAAAATATTAGAAAACTTGGCATAAGATGGCAGCTAGTTTTAACGGACAGCGACAAGAATGAGCACTTTATTGACCAATCAGATGTTTACCACTTCCAAACCTCCTTGACAGTACGTTGGTACAGTCTGGAATTTCCACCAATCAGAACCCTCCGTCAAGCTTCAATATTTGCAGTAGCACCTGTGTTTTTTCATAAGGATGGCAGTGCAATTCCAGACAGGTAGTTAACGATTGCTGTTATTTCAGTGTGCCTTAATTCCAAACCTTTTCCTTTATTAGTAGTCTTGGTTCAAGATGGTGATTCGGTTTAATTCATGAAAAGACAATCAAAGGCACCTATTGCGTTCCATAGCAGGTAGATTGTCATACCTTTCTGATGTTTGAATCACCGTCATGGTAAACACTTCAATGTCACATGATTTACCACCATGTTTTCGTGGGTATAGAATTATCCGCTTGCCAGGTTTCAGTTGCATATGATTGGCTTACCCACTCGAAAATAGTTGAATATGCATGTTTGACATTACCGGCAGATTCAAACTTGTAGGCCATTTCCCCAACAGCGATCCACTGCTAAAACATAATTGTGGTTTTCTAGGCCTAGTAGTTCTCTCACCAATACCGTTAAATAGTAGTAGGCCTGTCTACACTTTAGATAAGTTATCGGGCTTGCCTCGATCAGCTAACACAAGGCCTAGGCCCTAATTATACACTATATTTGTAAAATAAGAACCTTTGATTGGTTGACGCAGTGGCACAATTAGCCAAATATGGCACGTTAACCATTATGTCGTATTGCCCGGCACTTTTCATTCTCAACCCATTAACGATAAACCTCAGATCACTAAAGCTTCATCGTTAACTGGTGGCGCTTTTCATTAAACACTTAAAATATGATATATACACACTTCGGGAAAGTCAACTTTATTAGGTACATCACATTTTTTTAAATTTTGTCTTGCTGACTTTTTACGGTTTATTGTAATTTTAACTAATGGGCATGCCTTAAAGTTTACTGTACATCCTAGTTCTGGATACATGGAGTCCCTTCAAAAACAACTTTTGATTTGTTTGCTAGTATTCCACATACCTCCCTTCAATTTCAACCAGTTACCCATTACAGTTGAATGAAATGTTTGTCATCCTTGTAGGGAATTGAACCCAGTAGTTAATCAGCTTGAACAAGTCCTAACCACACGATTACCAGGACTCCTAAACTTAATCAGAAATGTTTTAATCGAAGGAAAATTATCATTGTGCGATATTAACACCCTTATTTGGAATTTATTACAGTCCATGTCAAAGGTCATTACTTGTTAAGGTGAAGCTAGATGGCAAAGCTGAACCAATTGGAGCAGACGACAGAGTGACGCTACACTGTTTACAAGGAAGTCTGCTGCTGGCAACCTGGAAAGTATGTAATCATCCTTGTTTACAATTTTAATTTGTAAAGTTGTGCCAAAATACATAGTGAGGTTTCAATAGATAATTTGGGTTAAGTAACAATTGTAACTAAAAGGGCAACTTGTTAATTTTTAATTATTACATCACTTTGTTAATCAATACTTCAAGTTTACTAGATCATCATCAGAAAGAACTAATAATCAATTATAAAAATCTTAAATGTACACCACAATGTCATGGCTCAAGAACTAGTTTAGTGTTTGATCATCATCAGGAAGAATGTATTACTGTTAATCTTGCCTAAGTCGAATCCAAGGTGGCATTGAAAAATAATTGAATTAGAAAAATTTTACTTAGAGAGATTGTTATTTAATGGAAAACACATCAAAATGGCATAAAAAAATAATTTTACATAGAAGTAAGTTGACCTTGGCAAAGTCAAATTATGCAAGTTTAACTGTATTAGGTTTTGAGGTATTTCATTGGTACACAGTAGTACTTTCCAAACGACTCACTTAATGCTGGTAATTAATCCTACCACAAAGCCATGTAGCTTGAAGCAACATGAATGAATCAGTTGACAAATATGAACCTCGAACTTCCAACCTCTCTTGATGACACAAATTTCATTGCTTGGAATATTTTTTTTTTCAAACTAGCTATCTTGTCTATGTATACCTAACAACACTCATTTGACCTTTAACCCTTACCTACAACTCAGTTTACCTTTCTTTAACCCTCACCAACCCTCATTCAACATTTAACCTTCATCCACAACAAACTGACTTTTACTCTCACCCACACTGTAAATGATTTTTAACCTTCACCAATACTAATAGGATTTTTAACTTTTATTCTTTTCCACAGGATGGAGGAGATATTGCTTTTATCAGTCAGTGCTTTCATCATTCTTATCTCATCCAACGATGCCTACATGGATCATCTGAAATGTATGTTACCTAATCACTAACCATTATGAAGTACTTATTAGGCCCTGTTCACACTAGATTGTAATTTAAATCAGTTGACAAGTTCAATTTCAAGTTTATTTTGTTTAACATAACATAAAATGGTATAAAACAAAATTGGTTGCTGAGAGTGTAGTGTAAATTTTTTACCTTCTTGAACTTTTCAATGAGAAAGTATTATAAAAAAATCTTTAAAATGTTAAACAACTGTTAATAAAAAGTCACAAATTAGATATTTTTACTTAAATACAACTTCCAAGATAAAGGTTACATAGTGTTCTGGTTTACAAGAGTAGCTGGTTCCAGTTTGGGGAGCTTAGACACCAAGAGAAGAAGAGACTTTCTGAATGGATTGCCCACCCATTGCTTTAAAACTGGTATTATGTGCTATAAATATAACTACATAATGTTGTGTTTTTTTTTTTATTTGTACTGGGCCCTTTACAAGAATATGTTCTTTACAACGGACACTTAATATTATTTCTGCTCTCTGTTGGTATCACCTGGATCACTGTATTTTGTGTACATTGTTTATTAATGTTATAGAATGTATGTGGTTGGTTATTATTATAATGTTCTTTTATAGCATTTATTGGCCAATTCTACAGAAACCTGCAATAGATGATGTTGACCCACAATATGGTATGTATCACTCTACTGTTTTATATAAGATAGTACTATTATCAAGACAAAACAAACCAATCTAACAGCTTAAATTTTCTATTTAATTTTGCTTTGCCATTCAAATCAATTCAATTCAATTAAACATTTATTTCTCTTTTATATATAATATACAGTATATTGAAAAAGAAAATTACATTATAATAAGAGGGGCGATACCCAGAAAGCAGTGGAGGGGTGCCCAAAATAAAAACTAAGACAAGACAGACATGGAGGGAAGGCTACTAGACAAGCGAGACAAGAAAAAAATGAACAAAGCCGGTTACAATGGACAAGAAAAACAGAACAAGAAAAAAGAAACAAGGTGGATGCTCAGTCACGTAACATAACAATAAGAATTTGATTGAGATATAGTTAGTACCAGAAAGTAGTAAAATCACGGGAGATATTAAATATAATGGGATAGGAGGTGTTTTTTCAGTCTCAGTGAGAATGATTTCTTCGAGCTAGAGTTAATAATGGAGTCGGGCATATCATTCCATAGTTTAGGCCCTGTGAATTGGATGTTGTGTTGAAAAGAGGTAGTTCGGTGAGGGGGAATATGAAGTTGGTTACAGCGGCGAGTGTTGTGAGAATGAACATTACTATTAAAATTAAACAGTTGCTTAAGATTGGACGGAAGAAGGGAATTTACCCACGAGAAAATAAAGGTACATTGATGAAGATGATTGATATCGTGGATTTTTAGTAGACCAAGGGACGAGAATAAAGGATCAGAGTGGGCTCGTGGCTCATTACCGAAGCCTGTGGAAAATAAAGACTCAGTTTGATTGAATTGGAGTTGGTTTTACCTGGAAAGTTACAAAAATAACTGCTAAGATTTGTGATAGCTAAGGGAAAGTAAATTCTTTAATAGAAAGTGATTGTGTCACATGATCATTGGTTTAAAAACTGAAAATTTATATGAAAGTTAATTAAACACCCAGTCAAGTTCCATACAGTATTATTCAATGTTGAAATTTCATAACAATTTGTTTACATAATACGATACGATTTATTCATAATCGTCATTAATATTACAATATAATTTATTTGATTTACATAATGACGAAAAGGAGTCTCAAAAAACCTAAAAGGTTTGTACAAATGAGACCCCCGTTACATAATTAAGTTATTTACATTTATAAATGAGGCTTTAAATATATATTGTGTTACCGTATAATATAATAGATATAACATAAATAATATAAATACTCAATATCAAACTAAATTTCAAAAAATAAATGTTCTTAAATGGTTAAAAATAAAAATTTATAGATTTTGTTTTTAAAAGACATATCACCAATATATACATTAAGCCAAAATGAAATATGAATAAATATGATACTGACATTATAATACAAGTATTAAACATCATTTTTATGCAACTTTGTTTTTTAAGGCCTACATGACTATACCTGCATTGTGGAGTTGAGGAACCAAAGAGCTGCACAGTGGGATCAACAGTTTATGTTCTTGCACACAAGCAAGTCAAAGATTGGTATGAGACTTTCAAACTCTAAGCTGAGCGAACGCTCACCAGGTCTACGCTTTCACTGTGATTTTTGGGTGTAAAAGCTGTCTTTCATTAATTAATCTACCACTAGTAAGATGCATCGCATGGATTTAACATTCTAAGAAATTTGCGAGTGGCATTTAGCTCGGTTGGTTTAGTTGATGGAAATCACTGTGCCGTGCGCTGAACTATGGAGACTCGTTGTTCCCCGGTTCAATAGAGCACTGCACTCTCCTTGTGTTATCTACTAGAGGGTCAAAATACAAGTTAATAGTGCAGCATCTTTCGGATGAGATGTTAAGGTGTTGATCCTGTGTACAACATGACTCATGTGCACATTAAAGAATGTAGTGCACTCTTCAAGCAAATGTAGGGGATTGTGTCCCGGTGTACTGCCCAGTCACTACCAGAAGGACACCACTGGAAATAAGTCCCCTTCGGATTTTTGTGGGCTGTCCTTAATTCACGTATTTCACAACACCGTATAAATTAAATTTAAAAAATTTGTAGATTTTTACGAAATGGTTTAGAAGAACAAATTAGAATAATTCTATGAAACTGAAATAATTGTACAAAACTGATATTTTACATATCCTTTGTATTCCAAATCCCCTAAATTGAAATCTACCAGGTTCAATTCTAAATATGAGGATAACACGGGTTGAGAATCCAGCATTCAGATAAGCCATGATGGTATACAGATATACTGTAGCTAACACCCTCAGGATCACCATTCTTCAGATAAGCTGTGATTGGTACTGAATTGATTTGATCTGTTAGTGCCCATACACAAAAAAACAAGCCCTGCACAGGGGCAGATCCAGTGGGGGTTCCGACATTAAAAAAAAAACTGCCACAGTTTGAGTGGACTTTTTGTTATTTATCATTAAAATGATATACTCCTTGTGTAAAATTTAAAAGTAATGAACAGACACCGTAGACTTCGGGAAAGCCCATTTGCGGGTATTTCTTTGGAAAGGGTCCTTTGACATCCTTTTTATTTTCGCAATGGTACATTCGAACCACCCTCCACAAAATCCTGGATCCGCCCCTGCTGCACTTTGATGTAATTAGATTAATAATTAATCAATTTATATTATTGCTTTCAAAGTTGATGGTTATGCAACACTAGTGCTTATTAGAGAAGATGTCACGAGTGATCACTCTCCTACAACCAAGAGATTATCATTACCATGGAAGACAGAGATCTTCAGAGGTATTGTACAGGTAGGTCATCTAATGGAGTTGAAAACAACCTTTAAAACATCACAATAAGAACACAGTTAAAATATGGACTTTATTTTCCTTTGAAAACAGTACGGCCTCTAATTGACATACAATTACAATTTCTAGCTCAATTTTTAGCTCTTCTTTTAATTTCTAAATTCCTTTTTATTGCATTTAAAGATGTGAATGTGTTGTCACTCAAAAATGACCAAAAAGAAATAACAATTAATTTAGAAATTGACTTGCTCATATTAAAGTACCATCAAAGTTATGAACTTAAGGATAGAAATTACTGTATTTAAAACCTGTTTACTAAGTTTATTACACTGAAAATTACCAAAATTTCAGAGGCTTCCAGCCTTTTTAGGGATTTTTGCCAATTTTAAGCATTATAATATTGCAAGGCCTCAATTCAAATGTGGAATGATTATACTGTGATAACAATCAACAGTAAATAGAAAATTACAGAATTAGAGTTTTATACTTAGTTTCCATTATATAATTATTATTATTATACCAAGAAATACAAAGAATATTGGACAAGGCATTCCACATTTAATTGGCTTGTGCTTCTCCTATATGGTATGCCATATTGTATACAATGGTTTTGGATGGTAAGCTTAATGTTTCCAATTATTTGGAATGTACCCTTTGAAAAAAATAACACCCTCTGACTAGGTTGAGCAACCATGTTAAATTACTAGGGAGATCTACCTAGCACCACAGAGAACTACCTAGTAAGGTAGTATATAATTACCTTAACTGTTGATGTTAATAATGCCTTAAGGTTTATTCTAAACAGTGGCTGTATTTTTCTATGTATACTTCTAGAGCATTGGTGACCATCCTTGGTAATATCCTTGATATTGTAGTTTTTATAGAGTTAACCCTGCTAACTACCTTTATCTACCTTGTTACTACCATTATCTACCATGTTAACAGAGTTATTTTTTTCCAAAGTGTATGTGTATACAAGACATTTACTACTGCATCTATCAGGACCATAGCCAACTTGTGTGTGTGTGTGGGGGTGGGTGTGTGTGTGTGTCATGCAAGGTGCTCATCACATCCGAAATTCAGAACATATTGTTTTTTTCCACAACACGATTATTTCTTTAATACAAAAACCCAACAGTTGGGTTTGCCTAGGCAATTTTTCATCCCTAACTTCAAACCCATGCCTTCATTGTTTTCTTTTTGAAGAATTTGTGCATTATGGACCTGACATTGCATGATGAATTTAAGGAGCCCATGTGGATAATAAGGTGAGGATTGCCTTGATAAACTTATATTGTTATTGCTATTTATTTTTCACTTTATATTGTATCTATCTACAATTCAAATTAGGTGATTGTGAATTGTTTTTGCTGGTATACCATTATTAAAGACGATTCTTAAAGATATCTTATCCATTTCAAATAACGACCAGTGAACTTTATGAAAGAACCATAGTTGTGGTCTGAAAATATAAGTAAAAAAGACCTATGAAATGCAATTACCAGAAGATACTCTACATTATCACTGAGGGATGAAACGTCACAGAGGCAGGCCAATATCTATGTTGATGCAGACAAAAAACAAGAACTTGAAAATATTTCCGAAAGAAGAGAAGTGATGGAGTTGGCCATTGATAGAAAAGATTAGAATCTGGTAATTAAAAGGTATAGATGCTGAGTCTGCAAATGAGAATTAAGCCATCAGATAATGATGATTATATATAAACATTTTATTACTTAGTCAGGTCTTTACTGTACATTAAATTGTGGGGTATTTGTCAGTTGGTAAAGTACCCCTTCCCCAACTCTCCAATTGACTCCTTTTATAAATGCAATTTTGTTTAATTTTCAATTTGTATCATGCAATTACATTCTTAATTTACTAAAAAAGAAATTTTTTGTTTTTGTAATATTAAAAATTGTTTTGTCATAGTTCTCCAGTTGCAATAATTGAATCAGAAGATAACAAAGGTATGTACAATTTAAATATTGTTATTATAATGTATTTTATATAATAAAGTTACATTTCTCAACTTGCATTATTTTCAGCCCCTAAATTTACAGTGCAGTAGTTTTCATGGGCAGCTCTTTTGAAGTACCTTGTTCAAACAAACACTTCTCCAGAAGCACCCATTCACATGGTGTGTATCATTTTTGGGAGTCTTAGAAAATAATTTTAAATTGCTTTTTTTCTTTTACAGTTGATTTCACATATGACGGGCCAGTTTATCACATTAAATACTCTGATGATGTCGGTCAAGTGGTATTGCGAATGATTTGGGTATGTTTCTCAATGTTTTAAATAAACATAACCTGTATCATATCAAATCATCTTTATTGAGCTGTGTAGCTCCACTGTAGGAGGAAAATCTGTCAATCAAATGAGAATAATTCCTTACTCTAGCTCATCTTTGTAATTTCTAAAAATGCTCTCTTTTCTGTCTACCTCCATCTGACTATGTGGATGGACAGATTTTTTGTGGGTAGGGGTTTGGGTTGGGTGGTGGGCGGGTGGGAGTTTGTGGTGGTGGGGTGCCCCCAATATCATCAAAGGTGCACCCACCTACAATTGACTTCTGCAAATTAAATGGCCAATAAATAAATAAATTAACACGTAAAGCAGGGCCATTTTTTTTGCTTAATAAAATAGGTAGTACGGCTGCCCTGATTGGAAATAGTACAAACCCCCCTCACCTTTTAGGTGAATCCTGGATCCGCACCTGCGTCTGATTAAGTACTTTTTTGGTGATGATCACAAAAGGTTGAGGGTGCTGGATTGTTTTAAAACAATGGTTTTTTTTGTAAAATCTTGAAGGCAAATTGAACATGGGATTGAATTCTAATTTCAATTACCAGTCAGCCATTTTACTCATTTGACCAAGTGTAGCTCGACAACAGAACTGAGTTTTAGAAGCATACAACAGATGATTGGAACATTGTTTGAATGTTAAAAAAAGAGAGGTTTTTTGTATTGGACTGAGGGGACTTGAAACTGCGCTTAAAATTAATTGCAGTTTGCAAGCAAAGCATTGTGGCCACTTGGCTAATTATTGATTGATGACAAACTGAGATTTAAAGAAAAGAACAAATTCAAACAAATTTCAAAGCAAATAAATCAATTTATGAGGACACTCTATATGTTCTGATTGATTACTGTAGTTAATAAAATAATACACCTTTCTTCATACTGTAGATAAGCTGTTTTACATGATTTAGAGGGATGGCATATAGAAGGAGGGATGGCATATAGAAGGAGGGATGGCATATAGAAGGAGGGATGGCATATAGAAGGAGGGATGGCATATAGAAGG
>JAOTQE010058938.1:0-13130 GCA_025631205.1 Nesometra sesokonis | reverse complement strand
AATCGTAACCAAAGTAGAGTTATACCTAACATCAATTAATGGTTGGTACTTGTTAACTGCTTGTAAAGTGTAAAATACTGGACTTCAAGTGAGAAGATAAAAAAGTAGGAAAAGAAAGAACATCCAAGCAAGCTCCCCAAACCACAGCACAAGACAATTTGATCACATTCCTTAAAGACCAAGGTGACAAAGCCAGGCCAGAAAGTTAAACAATGTCAAGGAGACTAAGGTGGTCTGGATGCAAAATAACCCGACAACCATCCTAGATACAGGGCGACAACACATAGTTCTGGCATGTGCAGTTGGGTTGGTGTTTTCATAAAGGAAGGAAACTTAACCACTCTATATGTAAAAGTGCGATTTCTAGCAATTTAGAATTAGAAGAATGTAGTTAATTATTTGTAATTTTTATTTATAAAATATAAATATTGTAAAACTATAGATATTTATATAGAAAGCATGTCAACGGAAAATTTTAATAATAAATTAGGGAAGGTTAACCATATTAAATATTATATAATACAGTAGTCAATTTTATTTTTCTTGACAGATTTATTTCATTAACAATCTCTAGGTCAAGTTTGTTTTCAATGCAACTTTGGATCGACTTAAGCAAGCATGACTATAATACACTTTCTGGCAACGTCCAGGGGAGGGGTGGAGGGCCAGTGCTTGGGGTAATCAAGCATCAAGGGTAGGAAATAATAGCCGCTATAAACTATGGTGTTGATTTTCTAAATAGTGACTCGGGAGATATGTAGATGGCAAATAACCCCTTTTTTGCTTGTTAAAATCATCTGACTGAGGTGGTTTGGACTGTTAAGCATACCATTACCAAATTTCTGAGTATGCAATTGATAAATAAATAAGCCTCTCCAAGAGCAAAGCTCTCTAGGGAAGGCTATTGGTTTTAACCCGTTTTGGGCAGCGATTGTGGTGGATTTCTCAGACAAAGTCTGTTACCACGATAAATAAAATTCTGTAAGTCTGCTTGGTTTCAAACTTAGCAGACTGCAATATTAAGATGAGAGGACCCTATTTATTTTAGGCATTCTCGGATTATTATTTTGTACATTGTTTTCACCATGGCAAGGTGAAGCCTCCTCAATTTTTCTGTAATTTAGGTTTATAACTGAATGATTCTGGATAGAGTATGAAATTAAATAAATACAGTATTGTAGTAATTGATAAACAATTTTTAGTTTGTTTTTAGAAACAATTTTTAGTTACAATACTCGTGTTTCTGGGAAAATAGAATTTTAAAAAACAAAAATTGGATTTTAGTATAAAAATGTTTTTAAATATGGAATTACTTAAAGTGTATGAACCCTGCTCATACGTTACAGTCTCAAGGCTATACTTTTAGAGTAGCGTAAGAGGAGTATTTCTAATTTATACTGTAATATAGACAAAAAATAAAATAGCAATAAATTTGAAATATACAAATTGAGTTGTTTTTAATCATTTACTGACATTGGTTAAAGGGATATTCCTACCAAAATCCACCACAATTAAAATTGAATTATCAAACTCTTTCAGGCTTATTCATCCACTTTATTTGTGAAGTACAGTAATATAGTGACATAAACATGGCATATTATTATTATATAGTTCTTATGAATTTGAATACAAAATAGTCACATCTGGAATATTAATGTTGATGATGACGACAACAACAATGATGGTGAGAATCAAAGATCAGTTGAATAATACACTGTAAAATTTATTAACAACATTACAGAAAAAAAACAATCCAGAGTAAATGATAAAAGAAATTAAGGGACAATAACAACTTGCATTACATGAGGCAGTTCCATGACCTCCAATGTTCCAGGTCATCATTGCAGAGACCTTGGATGATAAGTCAGAAAAAAAAAATAACTAAATACAATTTTTTTACGTTGCATGTCACACCAACATAAAAAAATCCCTCCCCCAACTCACAAACTTGGGTCCTTGGTTGTAAACTACATAAACTTCATTGACACAATATTAGTACATCTTGGTACAATATTAGTACATCTTGCTTATTTTACTTATTTACAAGTCCTCATCCAATTAAAGGCTACTTTTTTGACAATGGTTATAATTTACAACCAATTAAATAAAACTAGCTATCTTTGGCAAATGAATGGGGCAGGAACACAAGTTTTCTGGTAATATGTACAATAGAGATCTATAGATTGCAATATATAGTACTGGGTATACTATACTAGAATAGCCTTTGATTGGCTGAGGACTTGTAAATATTATACAAATTTTACTTATTAACTTACACATCTATGATTCATTATACATCTTGAAATTCCTTTTTTTTTTTGATACACATAAATATTGGAAATTATTAAGTATAATAAAAACAGTAAATGAAACCAATTATGTTATGATCAAATGTGAGGTGTAGAAAACCAAACTGAGTTACTGTTATATTTGGATAGAAGAGATTATAAGCTTTACATTGGTTTTAAGCGAGGTTCATAGCTTCAGTATAACCAGAGAAAAATCATTTTAAAAGATACATGTATGAAAACATACTTGACTTGCTGTATGTTTTTCATTGATTTTGAAAAATAACCTTTACAAAATGTAGTCCAAAAACATATTTATTGTAAATAAACATAAACAGGATGTTTACAATTATAAAATTTAAGCATTAACCTTAACAAAAATTTCATGTTAATAAAATTATGAGTTTCTGAATATATTTGTTAACATCTCAAAATCACCTGGTGTACAACACGACTCATTTTGTCATGACACCTCACATATCGACTGATTAGTGTAATAATTGCAGTTTGCAAACAGGCCATTAAGTTACTGAAGTCACTTGGTTCGCTTGGTCATATTAAGATCTGTTGTAGAAAGCATATTACATGATTGTAGGTAAAGTCACATGGCTCCCAAGTCTCCAGTATTAGCCTGGAGTTTTCAGAAATTTTGTTCTATCTCCCAGGCTCCAGGAAATACCAAATTTTCTCCAGGAATTTAAATTTCTTATGAATATCTCCAGGATTTTTAGTAAATCAGCAAAATAAATTAAAAAATATTTAGTGTTTTTAATTTACAGATACTAAATAGAATTTTGAAAATTCTTTTGTCACCAATTATACTGACAACACTTAATAGCAAACTCCCTTTTTTATAACAAAGCAGTGTTGTTTATATAATTTCACTTTAAGATGTCCATGTACTACCCAAAAACAGTTAAGAATTCTGGCCAACAAAATTTCTAGATTTTAAACTTGGGAGCTCTGAGTTTACAGGTCACACATAATGCTAAAAAAAAACTGGAGTATGCCTGTCCATTGGAATGTTTCCACAGCATATATAGCATATATACAGAGTTACCATATATACAACCTGCCTCTTTTAAACTTAAGAATATTTTGTAAATAACATGTTAACACAGTGACTGCCAAGGACGCAATATCACGTCCAAGTGTGTGCGACCGCTGCACATTGGATAAGAGTTCACTTTTTTATTTGAAAAAGTACCACAAAATCCCTGCGTGTTATGCTCATAATACATGGAATATTGCCACCTACAAATATGGTTTCATAATGTTTAACTATACTCATTACAGTGTTATTAAAATTAAAATACAATTGCAGGTTTGTTATTACATACATAGGGAATAAATAACCTGGAAGATCGGTGGGTTAATATTTAAATATAAAATAATCAGTTAAATTATAAAATATGCCATTTTCATTGATAAATGTAGCGAAATAAACAATAACTTAAACACAAAAGACAAACTTATGTTAAAGGAATCTAATTAGACAAAGAAATTGAAAAATTTAAAAACTGCAGCTTGGTAGTTACAATATGCAAAAAAAAGATTACACCAATATACTTGCACAAAAAATATGGCTTCATGAACCAGTCCCACAAAACACTACAAATTATGATTTATATATTAAAAACAATTTTAGTTTCTTCTCTAATCTCCAACATATTAATATTATTATCAAAATGAACTGCACTTATCACTTAAAGGCAGCATGTACAAATTACACCATGTTTCTGTGTACTATAAATATGTATACTTCAAGGGTACTTGCGTCATATATTTTATAGCACTTTAATTAAAAAATAATATGCAGGGTCGGATTTGGAGGGGGCCGGACTGGCTCCGTTCCCCGCCCCCCACCTTTTTGGAAGTCAAATATATCAATAGTTATTAACATTGTCTATAAAAAAAGGAAAAATATTCAGCAGTCATAAGATAAAAATTGATTCCTTAACCCTTAGTCTGCATCCACCCCTGTGCAAGTACACAATACATACAAATAAAGTAACATGTATAAAGTATTTAAAAAAAACCCTACATTTTAATATACATACAGTAAAGATTTTCTTGTTATACAAATTTCAAGATAATCTATGCTCATCCTCGTCATATATAAAAAAAAATGTTAAGCTGCTAATAGGAATTTTCAAGAACAATCACAACAAATGCTTATCTGCTTGAGAACACTTCATAGTAAAAAATAAATTTCATAAAACAAGTCGTTTTCCAAACACAACGGCGTGCATCTCATTGCTTGGAGTATTTCTTACTTCAAATTGGTAAGTGGACCTTCAAATTTGAATATAGTTTACACTTTTCTTATTTCATGCCCAAAATTATCTTCTTTAAAACACCAATAATACACGTTTAACCATAGATTTATTATTTATGGCTAGATGGTGAACTTCCACAGAATAGATAACCCAAAGTGCACTTCCATGTATGCGCCTACTATTCCGGAATCCAACCAATCAAATCGTATTACTTTCTATGTCAAAATTCCGCCCCCAATTTTCATAGAAGTTTCAAAGTTATCAATATATGAAAGTAAAATTAATCCTAATATAAAGCCTTTGACAACTTCGACAACATAAAATATATGTGACATATGTAAATAATTTGTATGACAAAAGAATGTTAAAAATACAATAATTAGAAAACAATTATGATTATTTAACTTACATTAATGTGACGGAGGCTGAGAAATCAAAATAGTAGGATTCTACATGGGACTACCATTTTACAGTGTTAAGATCACCATCTAGCCGTAAATAATATATCTATACGTTTAACCCAACTTTTGACAAACTGATACGATTAAGTTTAGTTCAAAAGCAACTGTGCCTATCATTACAAACCAATTACAGTACAAACTATGAAATTACTAAAATTTCTTTTTTTTTCTCAACATGAATTTAAATTAAATAATGTACATACACCATAGAACCATGTTTTATGGAGTTTACCAATTAAATTTCATTTAAAAAATGTAGTTGTATCAATTGCATTGAATTTTATGTAACTGTGCCTCTAAAAGGCAGTGAATTAACAGGTACAGATGCAAAAATTACCAAAAATCAAGAGCTTACTTTCAAAAGGGGAGGGGAGTTGCTTCTTGATTTGTCTTATGGAAATTATTTTACAAACAGTTGAAAATACATATAAGACCAAAAAACATACTTTGTTTGCCCTATTCTGCTGTTCCTATGGAAAATTATTAACTTGTCATTAGTATCTCCAACTCAAAAAATCGGGTTGGAATTACAACATGATCAGTTGTAGGGTAAAGTATAATGTTACTAAAACACCTTAATGGTCTTGAGTAACTGTTAAGCATTTTTAGCTTTTCTTAATTAAAAAAATTGTTCACCCCTACCTTAAATTTTCAAACAGAGGAAAGTAAACAAAGTATTAATTTTCTTTGGCCTGAGAAGAAATAGCTAAAAACTAATGATCTGCTCTGAGAATATCCAATAAGCTCCCCTTCAAGAATTCATCAAAACACAGGCTGAAGTGTCTCTTTGAACAATTTTTGGAATGAATCTCTGTTGCCATAAACATTCCAATTTTACTGATCGTTATAATGTGTCATCAAGTTTTAAAACTGTTTTTATTATATAATTATGTAATGTAGAGTTCTGTAGTATCCCAAGATGCTCTCCTCCTGATATCTCATATTCTGTGACTGGTTGTTTTTGTTGATTTCTCCACCTGCAAAGCAAATAACAAAAATGAACACTGAGTGGTGACTTCAGACTTCTAATTTAAAATGATATTGGTTCCATATACAAAATAACAAATGTGATTTGAAACTGGCATATACAATAAATACACATTATAATCAAGTACAGTTGAACCTCCACGTGCTGACACCACCTATAACAGACACTCATTCAAAAGCCTGTTTGTTCTTCCGATCTCATTGGTGCATTTGGTACCTCTCTTAACCAGCCACCTCCTGTACGAGGCTGCAGACACCTTTTGACTTAGAATTTATTTTTTTATGTTAAGTTACTTCCCATAAGCAAACATCCTGGAAAATTTCTTGATTTTTGTAAATCAAATACAAATTTTTGTACAAAATTTTAAAACTAATGGGTGAAAATCATTCTACTGAACAATTTTATATTAAAATATGATAAATAATTTAATAAAATATAGTATGTAGTATAGTATAATTAGTATGTTTTTTATCATACAAAGTTGGGCACTCTATCGGCTGAAATTCTCGTAAGTGGGCACTTTAAACCGGATCCGAGGGTGTCCGCTTACGAGAGGTTCAACTGTACCGTGATTGTACAAGATTTAGAAATACGAATTAAATGGCATCCAAAATTAATCATTAGAAATTACTACACTATAGTGTCATCATACTATAATTCAAGCAATTATTAATTATCTAAGTATATTTCCCCTTTGAAATAGTTCATTGAACATAAAAAACTCACGCATAGAGCTTCATATGACCCTCTTGCAACCTGTTAATCCTTTCATGTCTGCCCATGTACCCAGCCTCCAGTATGAATGTATTTTACCACAAAGTAGTTTACAAAAGTATATATATAACATCTCAAAAAGTATTCAATGTATTTCAACCAAACATTACATAGCAGACATATAAAGCTTTTATACCATAGGAAAATAATGGTGACCTTTGACCTAAATTCAAGGTCACATGCTTCAAAATGGCCACTAAATACCTTTCATTAGGGTGTCTGTGAGAGGAACCACTCACCAAAAAATGATGGGTCTCTATGGTGTCGTAGAGAGGTGTAGTATTCTCATTGCTTGTCTTACTGTTGTGTCTTTGTATGCATTTCTGTTGTTTAAATGTTTTTGATGATATCGTTGTGATACTGTGATTTTCATTATTGTTATTTTAGTATATACTGCCTAGCTTTTACCCCTTACAATGATATGTGACATGTGCTTTATAGCTACAAAGCCCCTTTCACACAGAAAATACAGCAACATTAATATAATTATGCCGGCATTATTGCCGGTCTCAACCCTTTCACACAGGTCAAATTCCGGTAGTATGACGGTTTCCTGTGTGAAAGGGTCCAAGCGAATGGAGTAAAATTGACAGTCTTAATAATAGAGGTTCCCAACTTTGATCTTTGTTTAGGTTTGCTTCAATGTGTAAGCAGGCATTACACTGTGGAACCTTTCATACACATCTGGCCTAAGGCAGTGACGGTAATATAATGGTAATATGTCTAGGGTTTGAAGTGGTCTAAGGAATACCGGATCTGTGCTGCCATTGAAGGGAAAGTACCCTTTCACCAAAGCTGGCATTCATGAATTACTGCAATATTCCCAGTTTACAGTTCTGTGTGAAAGGGGTTTATGAGTGGCACTTTAAATACAGGTATCAGTAACAACTATGACATGCAAAACCATTTACCAAATTCCATCAAAATACATTCTTTAATTTTTGTGTAATCATGTTCAAAGTTACCTAACAAATAAACAAACTGAAGTAAACAAATATAACCTCTGGTAAGGTAATGACTTACTGCAGCAGTAATTTAAGACTCCTCATATTTACTGTCCCATCTCCTGGGCCGTATTTTATAGTAGGCTGGTCTTCAGGGAATTTATCTCCATATGTGTAGTGTTCTTCTGTAGGTACATCTTTGCCATGAATGGAGAAAACCGGAACACCTAAAAAGAAACACAATGTTCATTAAAAACTTATTATCATATATAAGCAAGAGTGACTGCTCACTAGGTCTGCACTTTCACTGTAATTTGTTGTAAAAGCTGTCTTTCAATAATTACACTAAGAATAAATAAATGTAGACTCTCACTGATGGTTCTAAGATATTTTTGTAGATTGACAAAGCAAGAACAAAAAATTAAGATAAACAATTTTAAATAATTACACTGTTCAGTCACACAAAACTGAAATGTTTTTAAATAAAAATAATAATATGCCCTAGTGTGATGAGAATCAAACTCACAACCTTCGCTTTGTTTGAATTATCTTGTTAAACAATGGGTTAACCGATCTGGCACACATCCATTTAGTGCCACTAGTCATGTTGTACAATACTTGATGAAACACGTTTTTTGTTTCGTGGGTTTAGGGGACACCATGGGGTATAACTTTCAAAATCTAATTTATGTGTACAAAATTTTATGCATGTCTGTTTACAACTGGCGACGTTAGATGCTGTTAACTTTGTGGTCACATCAAAAACACTACCGCTAACAACAAGAACGTGATTGAGGTTCTAAAGTCCACTTTACAAGGACCCAACAGCAAGTGTGTATCACAATTGTTAGCAGCTGTTGCCTTTAGCATCAATTTATGGGATTCAAATTACAGAGGAAATACAGTATAAAATTATCATCAATAAAATGCTTAAAGTTACATACCTGGGGGTGTCATTTTATTGATTAAAGTTTTTGTATCTTTCCATAATTCGTAGCCAGTATTGAAGCCGATATCATTAAAGAAGTCTGGATAGTCATACACAGTGTAATTACGCTTTGGTGTAGTAACAATTGCTTCATCCTTGAACCATAAGCTTTGTAAGGGCGCTAGCAATGCGCTGCTTGGGTAGGTACGCTGTGCTTCCCTCGCCTTTATAGAATCTACAGCCCATACTCCAAAATCATCTCCTGTAACAATAAAATAAGCAACGCAATTGTTAACGATTATGTGCACCCTCGCCTATGTTTTTATATCCAACATGTCATCTGAAAACTCAGTTACTGTGTACTACAGTAGAAAATTCAGATGGCCACATAGGCCTAATACAATACAGTAAACAACTTGTTAACCTGTACACCTTAGGGTGAAATGAATTTTGTTTAGTATAAGAATTGAGCACAAATTGGTCAGGAAAACAATACTGCACTGTCCTCAAGAAAGGTTATGTTTTGTTCTTTTAAAAACAGATAGACCTAAGTAGGTCAGCCCTGTTTAGTTTCTACATTTTCCCATCAAAAGGGGGCAGTAGACACAAAATCAAATACAGTAGACTAAAATCCGGAATTAATGTGGTAAGGCGGGTTAGCACCAAATCTCGGGAGGACCTAGATACGGATGCTTCTGACATTGTCTAAAAATTTAAAGTAAATCGACCCACTAGCTTGTGAGATATGGGTGCACAAAAACAGACACACAGATTGAGCTCATTGCAATACCCTCTCCTTCCAGTGGGTGAGGGTAATAAGTAGTTTAATTTATTTTCTTTTGAAATTTAAAACATAGTGGTGCTTTCATTTGGTAGTTAACATGTTTGCATTCAAATCCAAAATCCAAAACTACTGTTACCTAGTCAACTAAACAGGGCCAGTCTCTAAGTCCCATAAGGAAGACTTAGTTCAGAAAATATGAAGAAGCTCTCATCCTTAAGTGGGGAGTAAGGTACTTGCTGTTGTATGTGAATCACAACACTTAAAAAATATTTATCAAATAGAAACCGAAATATAGGCCCTTAATGCTTGAGGTCTATTTACACTATGATGATAATGATGACAGTTATATTGATAAAAATAAGTTCTTGTATTAAGTAAAAGAAATTGGGTATTTTTTTTATACTGTATTAGAATAATTAAATCATGACTTAAGTTGCATACGATAACAATTTTTAATCCTGGACTTATCCTTTAAGTTGCATACGATAACAAATATATTTTACAAAATGATTAAAATGGCATTGATCAATTAAATTGTTAAAATTGATGAACTCCAGTGATCCTTGCATGTTTTTTCTATTACGATGTCATTTGCTTTAATATGTGAAAACGTTTTTCATTGTATACAAAATAAAGGATTCTTCTTTTATTCTATTATTAATGTTCTAAAATTTATTGTATTTTCTACAGAAACAACTCCCAGGGATGTAATTATACAGGGCGGAGGTGAGAAGGGCCGCCCACTCTAAACATTTTCCACCCACCCTAAAGCTTATTTTAAGATCTTCCACCCAGCCTAATTTCAACATGCCACCTACCCTAAGCCTCTGAAAAAGGTAAAAATACTGTTTTTAGTCATCATGCTACCCACCGTTACATTCTTGCTGGCCCACCTTGAATTTTTCTAGCTACATTCCTGAACTCCCTTTTATCTATTTAACTTTGATTGTTACCATTATAGTGTAAACAGGTCTTAAGGTAAACTATCATTTTATTACATTAGCAGTGTCAAAATAACAATTTGTTAGATGACCGATTTAATTATCTGAATAAAATAATACTATTTTAATATTTTATTTTCCAACATAAAATCATTGCAGATACTCATATATATTGTTTTATGAATTACATTTTGTCTTACCAGAGGCATAAAGTCTAACGATTTTTGTAGCGCCCCCCAGCGGTGCTGCTATAGGTACCCACGACTGAATGAACTTGTCTTTCCAGGCTTGATCCTGATGATTTAGGAAGTAAAGAGTAAACACGCCTCCCAAGCTGTGGCTAACCATCACCACTTTTGTATTGTTATTTTTGTAATATGTTTCTTCGATAAGAGCTTCTAAATTGGTGAAAAAGTCTTCAGCTTCATCTGTGGAAAAGTTAAAAATTGACTAATAAAATGAAGGTTTTGAAAAGTAACTAACTATACCAGATACAATAACTATTTAGCTTTGGTACATTAGTAATTCACAAGGGGAAAAAACTTTGTGAAGTGTTTATAAGGATAACAAAGAAAAGTAAACAAGGAAGTGTGGAAATAATCTAATGAAACAGTTTACAATTTTTTAGAGTATATTTTGACAGCCACAATGTCCGGAATTTCAACAGCATAGAGGGAAAAATAAGAAAATTTATTTCCTCTATGCTGGCTGTTTGAGATGATATTTTTTGTTGTTAAAGATTTTTTAGTAAAATGGAAAAAAAAAGAAGTTAAAGTCAAAGATCTTTATTCATCCCACATGGGGCAATTACAAAAAACAGGACTGAATAAAAACAAACATCATTGCATGAAACAACAAAAAGACAACATCTTACGACTACAACCCTCCCTACACTACTAGTCATTAGTTATCATTGTGTTAAGCTATCAACTTTATTTAACAGTCTGATACTAGTTGCGACAAAAGAATTTAATTTCCGTTTTGTTTTACACACAGGACTACGATATCGGAGACCATGTGGTAGAAGTTCAAACTCTGGAAATAAGGCATGCTCTGGTGTTTTAATATATCTTTGCATTTTGCTAAAATTTGTTTGTTACAAAATGATGAAAACTGCATAATTTACACCCGGTGATCTTTGAACATAAATTAACTATCTTTTGTAATCCCAATCTATCCTTGATATTTAAATTATAGAACCAACATCTAAAGGAAAAGGTTAAAAACGCTTTTGATAAATGAGTTACAGAACATTTTTAAAGTACAACTGTTTACTTTAAATTAATTTAGTTTAAAGTATGTATAAGTATGAGATTATTTTCAAAAATAGTATCAAGGTACTTGTAAGAATTAATAATCTCAGCTGGTTCGTTATTTAAAAAATGATTAAGAATGATTGAGAAAGGACTGAGATCTTACCACAGAATGGAGTCAAAGTTTAAACATTGTAAATTTGTAGTCAATATACTGGTGTCTATTCGCATTAAGGCAAATAAGAGTAGAAAAAAGTAAATAGCAAAGAGAATAAACCTCCAAACCAGCACTCTAACCACAGTATGGATATGCCTGCATCACTGGCCAGTGATCTGTCAGAATGTACTTTGACCAGCACCAGTTAAGTCTTGGACACCTCGGATAATACTGTACATCTACTGCAAAATAATTTATTTAATCTAATCAGTGATAATGACTTACTTGGCGCTCTTCTAAAATCAAATGGAGCTCCACGTATTGACACATTCCTCACATAACCCTTGGCAACAAGGGCATTTACAAGACCAACATAGTACATAGCTGTTGAGAAAAATATACAATTATGATTATTTAAATAAAACAGAACCAAATGATTAAGGCATTTGAACCAGAAATTTTTTTTTTTGCTCACATCATGTCACATCCAACAGTGAGTTTTCTCAACAATTACAGGAAGAGAACTATGTTATGTTTTATAAACTAAACTTCATAATGAGGCTTGGGTAGTGGTGCTGTTAGGCCATGGGAATATATAATACAAGCATATTTGTTCACAATAAAAATTAAAATAAAATTGCTTATTAACCAAAAGGTGTTCTTTCATGCGGTTGTGATCAGCACAAAATTAACACCCACATAAACATACAAATAATGTTAAAATCATGTTAAATATCAGTATTGTTTTTAAAAATTAAAATGCTATTAAAATGTCGTGAGTATTTTCCTAAAATACTGTAATATAATACACAAATGAACTTTATGAGGCTCGAACTCGGGACCTTGGAATTGTGAGACAAGAATATTAATGACCAAGTTAAAGTGCCACCTAACCATTAAATGATTTTAAACTTTATCAACTCTATCATAACACCATCTGCAAAAACCAACATGATAAATAGGACCAATTGTGGACAATGCTCTCTAAACAAACAAGCTAAATAGGGCATGAACCAATGCTGGACATCGGAACATTCTGTAAAACAAACTCTTCAGAAAACTAAACAAACACACACTCCGAAGGTCAGTTTTTTTTTAAGAATGTTGACTGCTTGCATTAAATGTTTGTACAGTAAACTGGCAAAACTATGATACCCATTTTCCCCAATCAATTTCTTTTTTTAATCTCCAAAAATTTCTGTTTTTTTAGTCCAAAATTTAGTAAAGTTGATTCATTTATTGCATACTTTTTATTTTTAGCTGATCTGCTGTATCAGCAGATCAGCTATTGTTTTTGTATTGCATCTTTTTAGCTGATCTGCTGTATCAGCAG
>JAOTQE010058927.1:0-15075 GCA_025631205.1 Nesometra sesokonis | reverse complement strand
ATTAATATACACAGAGAGTATAATACATATTCCAAGCAATGAGATACATGCCAGCGTGACAGGATTCAATATTTTAAAATTTTATTTTAAAATGCAAAATATTTTATAAAAAATGTCACAACGTACACATTTGGGAATGGAGTTCTCAGAATTTACATTAATATACACAGAGAGTATAATACATATTCCAAGCAATGAGATACATGCCAGCGTGACAGGATTCAATATTTTAACAAATTATGTCATCATCATGCCAGACAACCCAAAATCTGGAAAAATCAGGGTGAACTTATTAAAAAAATTTCATAATTTTCGATGAAAATTTTCAGAAATATATAGGTTTATCTAAACATTGTAAAAAATACTCAAAAGTTATTCTAGAATTTAACTATATAAAATAAAAAAAAAGTGTTATTTAAAAAAAAGTAACATTTGCTTACTGTAAAACAATAATTTCTTGACCAACTGACCAACACAAGGTTACAAAAACTTTCCTGAGATATGTGTTACTAATGCTATTTCCAGACTTCAAAAAAATATTTATTATACCATTATGATTTATTGTTGATAAAGTATTCACATAAAACAGAATTATCCAATATTTACCAGGAATCTCTCAAGCCCAGCAGCCGTGGAACACACAGATACATGAATCAAAATGCCAATGAAAAGTGTCAGATTAAATATGGAGAAACTGTGGGATTGAGATAATTCTCAAAATTAATGTTTGAATTTATAAAGTATTTTGATATTGTCATCATCAGTATCATCATATACCATGCATCTGTTACTACTACAATTACCTGTCCAATAAACTTGACCTTTGACCCCATTCCCGTCAACTTGACCTTTGATCCTGTGACCCTTGACCTATAACCAGCAATTCTGGTTTGAACCTACATGCTTCCGGGATCACCGAGTAGCAAAAAACAGTTATTTGACCTTTGACCCTAGCAACCTTGACCTTTCCAAAAATGAAACATTTTACCTTTTGAAGGAGTTTTTTATGCACAAAAGTTTTCACATTGCACTATATAAATTCACTGATGCCATCAACAGGGAAAAAATAAAAAGTTCAATAAGTGCTGAAAACAAGGCTGTGTATGATAAACAGCATCTTAGTCACACCTAAAAACTTCTCATCATAGTTAAAATGATGATGAGCATCTTCACACTTATTTGAGAATTTTTAAAAAGATTCTTTACTTAATTGACTAATCAGTAAAGAGCATCTAGAGTTCCTCATCAGGCCTAAAAAAGCATACTTCTTGTCATTACAAGTGGTAATTTTTACAACTGAGTTATTCTAACATGGAATATTATAGGTTTTTTTTTATATAAATAACAAAATAATAAATTCTCGTATCAGCAGAAAAGTAAGACTAACTGAATAGGTAAGTGATCTAGTTCAAGTTATTAACTCTATAGGTGTAGCTAACACACAGTAAACACACTTGAGGAGAAGCTTGAAACATGAAATTTAGTACTGTAACTACATACATAGAAATGTGATAGGAGTACTTAATCATGGCAAAAGATGTCTAAGATGGTAGGTCTTACATAAAAAATAACCATCATGTCATTCGCATGTACGAGAAAATTTATCAACAAATTGTTTAAAATGTTCTACTCTATTTTTTAGATTAGAAGTATTTTTATGGATAACATTACTCTTATTTTAAATTATTTTAATTATCTTAAGAATGTTCATCTATAAATTGATTTATTTATAATGAGTATATTTATGTTTCGTTATGCAAGCGAAAAGCTGTCCTCACTTGCTAACACTTTTAAGTCTATGGGGCTTGTCGTTAAGAGATTTAATAAAGTCTGTTCTCATATGAAATTAAATTAACAAACGTTAACAACAGACCAGATCAATTTTACAGTTGGAAGGGCACAGAAAGACTGACTGCGCAAGGGGGTGGGTTTAGGAGGGGGACCGCCCTCACATCAGATCATAATAGTATATCATTTTTAAAAAAATACAAAATAATTTGTTTTAATCAATTTCCTTGTTGCAAAAACATCACAATAATTTATTTTACCATGAATTAAGAAGGCTAATAAAAGTTATTTCTAAGTAATACCATGGTAGCAATAAATTTATACTGGCAATAACTACACTATTGCTGTAATAACAATTTATGGCAATTAATGTCCTGAAACATAATCAAATATCGGTTCATTGTTTATTAATATTCTTTCAATTTTTTTCTATATAAAACTCTTTAACAAGGCAGTTCCAGTTAAAGTGATGACATTTTAATAGTTATATGTAATGAAATTTACATACTTTACAGATTACTAATTCTTGAATTCTTTTTCCAAAGAGTATAAGACATTCTTAATTTGGGATGAAAAACCAACCAGTTGTAGCAAAATTGAAAAATTGAGGTACTAATAAAACCATACTACACTTTTTGTAAGCTTTAAAAAAAAAAAAATAAAATAAGTGGGAAATTATTGAAATAAAACATCTATAATAAATTTTTGCCAGAACATGCAAACAATTCTTTTGTATTTTTTTTTTTACATTTCCTGATGTTCATTTGCTTATTTCTCAATAACATCCTGTGCAATAACTGTGGTTTTGCCGTACCTACATACCATACATATATATGCATACAGTGTGTATATTTTATTACTATTCGTGTAGTAGTTAACTTTAGTACTATGATTATTTTATGTCTTTCTTTTATCTTTTTTTTCTTTATAGTATATTTAAATTATGTATATCTACATTGTTCATTGTAAATTGTTCATAACTTATGGTGTAACAACCTGTAGTAGTATAATGAGTTAATTCATATTTTGTAACTGGATGCACCATAGTGCCACTGATATAAAGCTGATTTCACTAAAAAATACCCTCATTTGTATCTATATACAAAAGTTTAATGAGGCAGTACCAAGGTGCTGACATTTTTGCGCTTACTGTAATAACATTGATGAACATTACCATTCAATTCATGAATAAGAAATGTTCTTAAATACGAATGATAGCAATCAAATTTATGTCTACTCTACGATTATAGTATTATAAATTGCATCATTGTTTATTAATATAATTTCAATTTTTTAGCCATATAAACATGTTTAATGAGGTGATATCTAATAAACTGTTAGCATTTTCATTGCAGGAACATAAATGTCAATATTATTGCAGGAATAATGTAAGATTTTGATGTTAACAACCATTTTAAAATATTAGATAATTATTCATTAATACTTTCAATTAGAATGCAAATAGGAAAGGGGTATTAAACCAATGTTTAGTTTTAGGAGTTAATAAGATTTGATGAACCAATGTTTATTAAACTTTCATTGGGCAGTTGCCCTGTCATGGTCAGGTGAAATAGCAGAAGTACTGTACTTGCTGCATGACATGACATGACCCTTAGGGGAGTAGAAAGTCATACAAATTTGTAACATCTGGTCCACAGCACCATGAGCATCTTCTATGGATACTGGTGCATAAATATCCACCTTTATCTTCATCGTCATTATCATTACTACTATCATTATTATTATTACTATTATCATTACTATCATCGTCATCAAAATCATCATCATCATCATTATTATCATTATCATAGGACCATTAAGGTAAGATGTTCAAACCAACCTTTTCTCAAATACTACGTAATTATTTATTAATAATATTAATTAGAATCCAAATTAGAAAAGAAAATGTTTACTAAAGTAATGTCTATTAAATTGTCAAATTATTGTAGTTATTACAGGTAAATTTATTAAGGGTATGTTTAGACTGACAGCTTAAGCAGAGCTTAGCATAAGCAAGGTGTAAGCAAATCTGCAACGTAACGAACCAAGGTGTTCGGACACAAGGCATAGCACTAGTCATAGACCATAGACCAATGCATTGTTATGCATTCAGGTGTACGAGGCATACTGTAGCTTACATTAATTTGGGGTTTGCAGGAAGCACAAGTTATGCTTCGAATTACTGACTTCCACTAACCGCTAATCAGTTAGGCATAAAATGACCGTACATATGAAAACAAAGGCCGCCACCTATTGTTTTCTATTGCTGTAATTTGGGGTGTGCAGGAAGCACAAGTTATGCTCCGGATTACTGACTTGCGCTAACGGCTAATCATTCAGGCATAAAATGGCTGGATACATGAAAAAAAGGCCGCCACCTACAGTCGACTTTCTTATTTACGAACTTCTCATTTACAAACCTTCTATTTTACAAACACTATTCAGTCAAGGACATCGTTAAAATAATGGCCAATGATGCAATTATCCGATAATTTATCAGTTATATCTTTGTTTATTATATTTTTTCCCTCCTAGTTCATTTAAACAACTTTTTTTTAACAACAAAGAGCACAAAATAAGCCCAAGTAAGTGTTTTGGGGCCTGACTTAACCACTTTCCGTGAACCTTCTCATTTACAAACTTTCTCATTTACAAACACCTTCCAGGGGGGGCCCAAGGTCGACTGTATTGCTATTGCTGTGATGTAAGTAGTATTATTCCCTGTAAGGTCTAAGCATGTTACTAGTTTAGCAAACATTTCAAAGTAGGACCAATATCATTTTTTATAAGCACTCCCCAGTAAGCATTACATGATTGAACCACGGGCGGAAAGTAAAATATATAAATATTATGAAAACTGTCTATAAAACAAAAATATTCAGGAAGAATTGATCCCTTAAATCGCCCCCGAGGCATATTTCCTGACATCTAAAGCCCACAATTTCCCGGGAAGCATGCCCCTGAACCCCTCTAAAACTTTGCCTATCAACCGGCTTCAGCCCCTGTGAACATCTAAAAAATGTATATACTGTGGAGATTACTTACAGTAATTTTGATAATTTTCCATTGTCAAAGCTTACCGAATATCTATTCTAAGTTCTTAACATAAACAATTTATTTTTTTCATTTTCAAGTGACAATACATCTTTAATTGCTAAGAATAGATTCTAAACATAATCTAATATTTATCGAATATACTGAATTTTCCAGGCGATTAACTTTAGCAAAGTGCCAATGGATTTATAGTTCTTTAGTAACATTTATAAATGTTCTTATAAATGTTAAAATGTTTTAAAATATTAGACAAATGCTAAAACTTTCCATTAGTAATGCAAACAAAACACGTTTAATTTACAAATGTCTATGAAAGTGATGATATTGTTATAGCTGCTCAAGCTAATTTATTACGTTTATATTTATTATTCATAGCAGTATACATTACTATACATATTTTATTTATTTGAACATGTTAAGCTTTGCCTATTATGTGTTGTTTCAAAACCCATCAAATTGTTAATATGATACCGTCTCCTGCCAATAATAGTCAAATAAAGGAAAGATTTTCATCTCCTAGTATAGTCTTGTTGTATTTAATTTCTAAATCGTTGAACTTACAGAGATGATCATAAATCAGTTGTCTTGATTTCAATACCTAAGTGAATTTGATATTATGTCTGTTAAGCCAATGAAGTCTTAATTGCCAAGTCAATCGCTTAATTAATTCAATTAATTGTCTAATTAGATTGTGTCGAGCTAAGCTTCTTCTGGGATAACAATTCACAATAAGTAGGTCAATTGTATGACATTAAATTAGTGCAGTATTGTTAGCAGTATGTGGATTAGGCCTATATTATTATATACCATACTCGTCTGAGTATAAGCCCATGGGGCCTGGCTACAAAATCGGCGAAATTTAGGGGCTGGCCTATACTCGGAAGAAATATCAAATATGAAAATTGAAGGCACCTTTACGATTTCTAAATTAGGTCAAATCGGAGTGTACATATCAATGATAATAATTTAAATAAACTATAAGTTTTTGTCTTACTGTTTCGTTTTGTGTTTTTTCCCATCGTGCTTTCTTGAGGCACGCAAGCCTAGGCTGAACTAAGCCTAGCCTACACAACAAAAACATCGTCACCGCGAAAACCAGAAAGATAATATTAGCAGCTAATCACAAATGAGGTAATAATGCTAGCGCTCTCTATTTTATGAATGGCAGTGACGACGATAGCGATGCGAGGAGAAGTGGGACGAAATGACCAAAAAACAAACCATGGGCATACAGGCTGTATAAGTTAGGTTCGTTACATGATTTACGGTAATCGGAAAAAGAATTTTCTACTAAGATTGGATCAATTGTTGTTTTTAGCGTAAACCTCACCACTTTTTCATAGGAAATTGTAGACTCTAATGTGAAAAATGACATGGGCTTATAGTCGGATGTAAATTGTAATCTGAAATTTTACTAAAACTAGGGGGTGGGCTTATACTCGAACGAGTACAGTATTTTATTGTAGGATAAAATGACTATCAACCATCCCTGTACTTATGACCTTCTTAGTTCTAATCCTAAAACCACTCTATTTTTTATTACCATAATCTATATTAAATTCTATTAGTAATTATACATTATACCAACAGACACCCGTTTAAATCTGACATACTGTATTCTATTAAAAAAACATTAACAATAGATAAGTTACAATTCAAACCATTAAATTTCCATATTACCACAGGGGCAACAACTAAATACTGAAGTCATAACCGCTGTTAAATTGCCTGTAATTTTTGATAGCGAATGCCTATCTTCATTACTTTGGCATCGTTAATACCTTGTACAACCATCAATCATTCATTTCTGCACCATGAAACCGATTACAGATCTTGAAGGCAAGGAGGTAAATGATGCAAGCTGTATACATGGCAACATTGACGATAGAAAAAATGTGAGACTTTTGGTGTGCAAAATACAAGCAGTGTGGGCCGAACTCAAGTTGGTTGGGGGTGTTTTCCACTTGTCATATGGTCGTCAGAAGGGGAATCCCCATCCTCACCAATGACATGCGATGTCCAGCCTACACATAGTCTGAAATCAGGCATCTTGTAACTATAAACCGTCATTGCATTCATTCACAATCAAGATGCATATACAATATTGATAATTTTGAGGTTTTTCATAGTATTCATTGTTAAAAAAAGCATGTGAAGAATAATATGCAATTTTAATTTAAAAAATGGGAGACTATATTATGAGAAACCGAGAAAAAGAAAATTGGCCAGGATCCAGGTCGAAAAAAAAACGGAGTCTCCCGGCTAAAACGGGAGTGTTGCCATTTGAAATTGATCTAGACATTAAGGCAAATAGAAAAATGTTCTTGTTAAACGCCCATTCCTTCCAAAGCCCTTTTTTTTAATTTAAATATTCTAAATTTCACTTTTTTGTGAAGAAGAGGCTTAATAAGTACTTTGTGCATTTACCACCACTAAACCTTTTGAATGTTTTCAGCTTTTTTGTATATAGTATAATACTGGTCCACCGTGTTTATGTCATTTTATTATTCCATAACATTAAAAAATACAAAATAAAAAAAGAATTTGACTTTTTGGGACGATCCTAAAAATACAGCGGATGAATCTGTATTTCCTTTGCTTCTGTGAACAGTCTCAATCTAGTATCCATCGGCGAGCTATGCGCACCGTGCATGCTGTGTGCAAAAACAGTACCTGAAATGAAGCGAATAGCCTGGGTGACATCAACATGGATACGATCTATAGCCTTAGAAACCTTAGAAACAAGTAATTATCAATGAAATCATGTTTAACCCAAAAGATTTCTGTAACTATTAGAATTTTGGGGTTGATTTTGGAAGGAATGCCAAGTTGGTGTATATGTATGTTGATGATGTAAAAATACACTATAATAAAAGAAAAAAAAATAAAAACACCCTTCCCTTCTCTGAAATTTACTCGCAGGTTGACGCTTAACAAGTATATTTTTTACTTGGCCTTGCTATAAAATTTTATCATATGACTAAAAGGATTTTTCATTACTATGTAATGTAATGTAGTTCGATTTATATAGCGCCTTATACAGTAAAGTCTCAAGGTGCTGTGGACTAGATGTTACACATTCATGACTTTCTACGCCACCAAAGGGTCGCGTCATGTCCTGCTGCCCGATACAGGCGCTCCTTCATCTGTCCACGGCAGGGGATGTATGGACCAGTACACCGGGGTAACCTCCTACTCGTCTCGAAAGATATGTACTGGGTTCTTTATAGTGCACACGAGCCATATGTATACACTGGGCCTACGGTTTATAGTCCTTATCCGAGAAGACTTGTTCCACCATCAGAACCACGGTGCGAGCGGGTCTCGAACCCATGCTGTTGTTATTGCTATGGTTCATGGTTTCCCTGCATTAACTGCTCGGCCATACAACTCGCACGCACTATTACAATGGTGAATATAAAAACCATCTATGGTAGGATATAAAATAGCCCATAGTAATCAAATTGAAGCAAATATGAGTTAATCATAGCATTAGTTAGAAGTAACATTGCAAAATTATTTATATTTTAATTGTATTAAATTTAAATTAATATAGATTTATTTATGCAGATAAAATTGCCCTCAGGTACTGTATTTATTGAATTTATGCGAAATAATCAACTAGTTAAAAACTGCCTATAGGCAATTTAAAATATAATAATTTTACACTTTATTTACAAGGGATGCTTTTAGTTAAATACTAGGATAAAGCAAAAACACAAAACTCTAAAGCACACACATTATTTTTAACGAACTAAGCATTTTCTTAGCATAGGAACAGTACTTACACCCTACAAAAACGTACTACAGAAAAACCTTTTAACTACATCAACACCATTCCACTGTATTTTTTTTAAAACCATCATCACCTTGTGAAATTTAATGCATACTGTAATTGTTAGATAAATTTTCTTTAGCCATTATATATTAAATTCATCTTTTTTTTCGTACTAAGTGGAGATATTTCGTTTTTGATGGTTCAACCACTTAATTCTTACTAGTATGTTTCTCATAAAATGTAAAGTAGGGCGTACAATGAAGGGTGGTCGAGTCCCAGGCGCATCCGCTCATCTTCTCCACTTTCAATTTGTCAAGCAAAGAAAATCTGGCATAGTTCACGCTTTACCGCATGTAATAGTTATGTTTTTCTTTTTTTTTTTGGGGGGGGGGGGTATGGATGTTACACAGAATTGATATCTTACATTCCTGCTAAAATAAATTATTATTATTAATTTATTTCCTTTTTCGGGAGCAAAATATCTGTAAGATGACTGTGGATTCTGCTTTAGTTGGTCCCTGCCTCCTTTCTATCTTTGTAGGCCTATTCATTGATGTGTTGTATTTTACCAAGATGAATCAAAGAAATAAAGATGCTGCAATATAAGCATATGATAAGCATCTGCTTATTTCCATAACCACCAACAATCTTCTTCGCAATTTCCTCATCAATTATATTACAACTAAAATTGCATATGTCTAATAGATAGTATTTTAGATTAATGATTCTAAGGAAAACGGACATTAATAACTGTAAGTACCAGCCAGCTGAGAAACACTCATCGAATCCAGACATCCAATACGGACTAATGTCTTGTAAGTTGCGTTTAGTCGCAATATAGGACCTTGATGCTGGGTAAAAGCAACGATGCCACTGTAAACTCTGCATGTTCTTTAGAAAGACGAGTTAATTGTACATTAGGTTAATTGATGTAGACATTAGATTGGCGAAGTTAAGTAAGCAAATTTCTATTTTTAATCTGGTTAAGTAGACAGTTAAGTTTTGGAATTTTCTTTAATGCAGATTTTTGGATGTGCTGGGTAAGAATCTAATCGATAAGTCACATCCAACGAGACAGACTTCACATCAGTTGCGGTATGGATATTTCGGAGTACTCATTAAGTCAAAGAAATCTGATTTATAAGAACTACTAGGCGTATGTAATCATAAAAAAAATTGGTTTTAAAGAATATGGGTCAGGTCTTTTTGGGCAAAAAAAATGTTTACGACATAAATTACATTTGTTTTTTGTAGATTAGAGTTTGTTTAATGAATCAATGTGTCCTATGATCAATAAATTATACAATCACCCTATAGAACTACTAGGTGTATGCAATAATTACAAAATGCAACATTAGTTTTAAAGAATATGGGTCGGATCTTTTTTTGGCAAAAAACGACATTATAAATTACATTTTTTTTTAGAGATAACGGTTTGCTTAATGAATCGCTGTGGCCTATGATCAATAAATTATGCAATAAAAAATAATAAATAAAAGAAAAAAAATAAATAAAACTACTAGGCGTATGCAATTATTAAAAAAGTGCTACACTGGTTTAAAAGAATATGGGTCAAGTCTTTTTTGTCGTCAAAAAAATTGTTTACTATCAATATAAATCATGTTTTTTTCATAAGCAACTGTTTGCTTAATGAATCACTTAAGATAAGATTACTAGATTATGCAATTACAATATAGATCATAAAAATATATTCATAAAATTAATTGATTAAAATCACTATATAAACATAAACATCACTATTCTCACATTTCATTGTAGAAAAATTAAATAAAATAATTTAGGCATGATTTATATTTTTTTATTATGTTTTAATATTACAATAATTATAATATTCATGTTTTATTTCATTCACATCAGATAGTAGGTTTCAAGCCAATATACATGTTAAGGCTCATCACAAAAGGCTTTGGCTGGGGTGAGTGCCTTTTTTACAGTGATGGGAATAATTCCAACATTTGGTTAGGATTGATTTCTTCTAGGCAAATACGTTAAACACAAAAATACAGTGCCTCTACAACAGGTTTATTTATAGATGCACAGAAACATTTGTAATACGCCAAAAATGTTTCTCAGGTCCGAATTAAATAAATACACAGAACTACAGTTGGAAACCTCACTTACCCCTGATCACCTAACTCTACCTGTCCAGACTATTTTTATATTTAGTCATGATATGCCCATAAATGGTCATGACATGTTGTCACTTTTTCCATAGATAATGTTTTTGTTAATTAAATAAGTCTGAACAGGCATGTTTATACCTTTGGTGGTATTTTAAACCATTTAAACTTCTTTTATATCTTAATCTGCAGGCCAACGTCAAACCTCCGTCTGCAAACAGGATTCTGTGGAGGGACTGCAGACAGCATGCAGCTAAAGAAACTACTTCTCTCTATATAATATATTATATATCGTTCATGCAATTCACTGTATATCATGGACAAAACATCCTATATTGTTTATATTATATAGGTTCATTCCATATATGTATGATACGCTTGAATGCACACATCAGCCTTTGATTATCATGGGCATGCAGACAATAGGGCTGGCACGCCATATTTAAAAACCCCAGATAAATGGGATATGAGTGGTTTGGTCAAAATGTGCCGTCCTTTTGGGCCAACATGTAATTGTGTTCATTATTCAATAGTGGTCAAAATGTGTACAATTGTATACTATACCACAATTGGAAAAATTTGCGATACCAATAAAGACATAATGGACACTTTGCCCAATACCCACAACATATTGGTCAAAAGAACAGACATTTTGGCCAATCCCTGTAGAAATCCTTAAACTTTCTTCAAAATAAATGGGGGATATATAATGCATAACAAACTCTTAATCTTATCATTCTCAATTCAATATTAAATTGGATTGGGTACAATAACACATTTATTGGACTGGCATTATATGCAATATTTACATTCTGCTCAAAACAGCCATCAGTATATTATATACAGTAAATATATGTATCAGTATATTGTACACTAGCAAATTTGTAATGTCCTGAACTTAAATGGACCATAGTAGCCATGCATAGACCATGGAGTATAGATTGACCATGCAGTAATGGAAGGAATTCCATGCAACTGTTAGTGTTAATTAATTAAATAATTGTTATTAATATATTCATAATCTGGATAGGTAATTAGCATGCAAGAAAATAGCATTCCAAGCCGCTTAATGTTATTATATACAGCAAATCCTCTGCATGGTATACTCGCAATCGTGCACGTGTAAGCGTGAGTGTTACTCGTTTAACATGCACTTTCGTTTTTACCTGGCCCTGAACACCGTGAGGGCGTGATGCAAATTGTTGCGAATAACCGGCAAAGTGAGAGTGTACGTGTGCAACGAACGTGAAGAAGCGAGAAGGGGAAAAAAAGCATACATACATTTTTCGTGAAAATTAAGTGATTAATCAGAATAATTTAAATTTAAATTATACAAACGAATACATTAATTATACAAAATAAACATACACTGAACCAGAGAAAAAATATATTGATGTTGAAAATGAAAAAGTTTGTAGAGTGTGTGCTGAAATACGGAGATTTTTTTATACATGTACATAGTAAATTTCAATTTTCCGTTTTCATGTTTGAAAATTTTAAACAGCGAATAAAGCACAATTGTCCAGATGACATGAACTGTTGGTTCTTTCTTAGTTTATGGTTTAAGTGTGAAGTGGCCATTGAGTACAACTTAAATTACTGATGCTAGTGTTAAACTTATTCAGTATTGTATTTTTGCAATATTTCATGTTTTCTTTGGACCACAACAGGGTTCAAATTTAACCAAGGCCATTTGCCACCAGTGCCCTCCCAATTGTCGTCGGTGCCTTAAAATATTTACCGTCATTAAGGTCACTTTTGCCTCAGTGCCTTTTACTCTCAGTAATACATTAAAATACAATTTGTACAAAATGGCCTCTGGTGCCCTGATATGCTATATAGTATCTATACCCTTCGGGATCAGCCAAAAATAACCTTGTACCTACAAAGTCAAAACTTGAGGCCTGCCATAGGTTCAATATTAAACCTTTAAATACATATTTTTGTATTACTGTTCGACGAAAGCAGCTCTCTTCCAGACTCCACCCCTTGCTCTCTTTTTACCATTTGATGCAGCCCCAATACTGATGCATTATATTATATGCTTAGTATTATTTTTTTTATTTGATATGTTTGAGGGTGCTGGGAAAGAATAGCTATGCAGTGGTGGATTCAGTGGTTTTCATGGCAACATACGGTACAGTTTAAGATCCACCAAAAAAATATAGCTGCCTACAGGAAAACACCATACAAATAGTGTGAAAATTGGACGAAAGAGGAGAGGTTTTTCTCTTGCTTGTCAGATTGAAACCGGAAAAAAGGGGAAAAATCATAACACTCCATATTTTATAGTTCCATAACTTTGTCAATGGAATACCTTTATCAGACAGAGGTTGCCATGGTAATTGTTCTAAAACAGAATCAGGGTTCATATTTAAAAGTGACTGTTACATCTTTGAAAATTTAAGAATTTATACTTTTTGTTTAAGTTTGCGTGGTAAACGATTATTACCGAGACAACCAATTTCTTTTACTGAGTTGGCCTATAATGATAATTACGCAAAGCTCATTAATGATTTTGGATTATACTCGATGATTAAACTAAAAAATTCAACTACTTGAACGAAGTAAGATATTAAACTCAGCTTCTATAATGTCCCAGAATAATGGTTTATGAATTTAAATTAAAAATTATGAAATCAAAAAACCAGAAAACAAAAGATTAGTTAAGAATATGGCTATAAATGGTAATGATGACATCAACATGATGACCATACATGGCCATATCAATGCCATATATGGGTTTATCCTTTTTTGACAAAATTTGATAGTGATTTGAGCTTTAGAGTAATATGACCATATATGGACATATCATTGCCATACATGGGTATATTGAAGTTTTTTTGTCAATTGCAAATTGATAATTTTGATGGAAGCTAAAACTCAGTCCAGACTATCAAATTTATTTGACAAAAAAACTTTGATGATACCCATATATGGTAATGCTATATCAATGTATGGTCATGGTGTGACATCATCATTACCATATATAGGCATGTGAAAGTTTTTTTTTTTTGTCAAATAAATTTGATAGTCTGGATTGAGCTTTAGAATCGTAATCTTTTTGATCATCCCCAGTAACAATTGAATATTATTCAACAGGAAATTACCGAAAATGATATAATCATTATAATCAGAAAATCATTACTGTATAAAGAGAACTGAATTGTCATTTCGGAAGATTACAGTTAAATCGCAATATCCAGGTGTTGAAGGGTGGAACTAATTTCATCATTTTTTTTTAAGTAGCAAACAACTCAAAATACAAAAAAAATTTAAATTTCCATTTTTATAATTAAAATATAAAGAATATAGTAAATTAGTAATGCAGGTGTTATCAATGCAAGTAATTTCATCATTTTTTTTTTATTGTAAGTAGCAAACAGCAAAAAATACAAACAAAATATTAAATTTTCATTTTTAAAACCGAAGTATGAAGAATATAGTAAATTGGTAATGCAGGTGCTATTGATGGAAGTAATTTCATTATATTTTTTTGTTATTAATTTTAGCAAACAACTCAATATCTAGCCAAGTTCAATATCAAACTATAAAATTAAACATGCGGTAGACACAAAGAGTTTTTAATTTCTTTGAAAAAATTTAGTATTCAAATAAACATTAATTTCCATCTTCAGAATTAAATCTGGACAGAACATAATCAGAGCATGGAGTTTTTTTTATTTAGAATACTCAATGTCAGATGTTTGTGAAGGCTAAGGGACGTGCTTGAGTGATCAACGGTGGGAACATCTCAAGTTTCATGAATACTCGAGTCAAATATACACGCCGTTATCATTTATTCAGTAGCAGTACACTACCGCAAGATTTGCTCAATTTTGTCACAATTAGTCTTGCACTATTGCACGCCTGTATGCAATTAAAATTTCATAACATAAAATCGCAAAGGAAAATGAAAAATAAAACTCGAGTTTCAAGTTTCAACACCCGGACAAGATTATTATTAAATATTTACATCCTTTAATGAAATTCTGTTTAAAATGTTGTCTGTGGCATTGGTAATTTTTTCCAGTACTGCGAGTCATTTTTATCTTTTAATGAACTATTTTTCGGCTATTTATGCTTGTACGCTTTGATGTAATGTTGAGCGATGTATAGTGATTTATACAGAAGTCTCAAGGCACTGTGGGCTAGACGCTACTTAATTCTTGACATTTACTAAAGGTCACGCCATGTCATGCAGCAAGTACTGGCTTTATTTACGGTCGGGAGAGGGTGTATTATTTTTGTAATATTGTAGCAAAATAGACACAAATTAACTTTTTTATGTAAAATTGTGAAAAAAACATGAAA
>JAOTQE010058916.1:0-17500 GCA_025631205.1 Nesometra sesokonis | reverse complement strand
ATTATTATTATTATTATTATTATTATTATTATTATTTGGACAAGTCTTGTTTTGAACAAGAAGCACAAAACATAGTCCTTACTTTTAGCATAGAGAAAAGAAACAATGGGTAAGCTCAAACCACTTCCGTTTTAGTAATGAAAATGGTAGAGCATACTACCTGGTGTTGCTTATAACAGTGTTGCTGTCAGCTATTCTTTTTACGAAACTACATGATCTAATAAAATCATAAAAGACGGAAACACTATTATCTACAAATATGTTACTTGCACTATAGTGCAAGTTATATTGTAGTGTTATGTATTTAGCGAAACATTTGAAAGTTATCTAAAAATACCGAAACTGATTTTCAAAAGTTTTGGTTGGTCGGGCTTTGACAACACAAATATTTGTAGGCATAATCTGGATGATAAGGATTTCTGACCAAAAATAAAAAATTATAACCATCATTTTTCCAAAACATAGGAGTAGGAATTTGTTTTTTAGATCTACGATACTACCGCTTACAATTATCCCAATAGTTCAGTTCCTTTCGTTGAATATATGGCAATTTTAATTCAGCCTAAAATTAGGCCTAAAAATGTTGATTGATGCCCATTTCCGTCGCCTCTATGAAAAGGACCCATTACTAATTTTGGTTAAAAAAATAATAGGGTCTATATTAAAATAGTTTAGTATTCGTATTTCCAACTAAAAAAACCTAATGGAAATCGCTTCACAACACGATTTTATGGCAAGTAGACTTATGTTATAAAACTTCATTTTGCCCGAGTAACGTGTGCAAGGTAATATTTAGCTTATTGTTTCCACCTGCTTCTACACTGACGTTTCAAACAGGGGAGTTAAAGTCTCTTTTTGCCTTTATAACGTAAGTGACACCATAAAAGAAACACAAGCTGTACGTGCGGGTACAAAAAGGCGTCCACAGATATACAGACTGTGGTCGCTCCTTGCTTAATCACTGCACGCGCGCGTTTCGCGTCTTTTTACGCGTTTTCTGTACATACGTCTTGTGTCTTTTCGTAATGCCACTATGATATGTTTGTATTAAAACTAGGTATCGTAAGTCAGCATTGACTGAGCATGATTGGGCCATTATAGAATACTTATGGGACACAGAGGATTACGACTACTTTTCTGAGTCTTCCGAAAGCGACTCCTTCAACTATGATGATGCTGTTGCATTTAATAACACAGATTTTAGTACTTCTGAATTCACGACTAGAACTGGGTTCCAACTGAATAACGATACACTTTTAAGTTGTAAATGGAAAGAACGACCAGACTGCTCAGATAAGGTTAGTTTTTTGTCTATTCCTTTTTGGTTTAGGCCTACAACTTCTTGAATGCCAGGGAATTTATGGCTAATATGGTAGTCACTAGTCATTTTGTTTTGCACTGAACCACGGAGACTCATTTGTTTATCCGGTGGTCCAATGTTGAATAATATGGCTCATGTGCACGTTTTAAACCCAACTCCATTATGAATTGCCATGCCATACCGTGAACACTCAAGTATCGTTGATTCTGGATTAAACATAATAATAATAATACAGTATTATACATTTACAAAATTTGGTTATATTATAAGAATATTAATGGTTTTTTTTCTGGCTTGTCCATTTTTTACAATAAACAAATAATTCCCCAGTCTTCAATACAGTGCATTGTAAAAAAAAAACATGCCTAGTACGGAAATCTATGTCAGAATTGAGGTTCCGGCAGGGATTTTTGTCAATTTTTTAGCTACTTATGTCATCTTGGGGATGCTGAATACAAAAAAGTTGGGTATCATTCTTTACGGCCACTCCTTCAGCCGTCATTTTGACATTCAAGATACCTTCTTTTGAATAAAAAAACAAACGGAACATGGCCATCAGTGGTATCATTGCAAAGGAAATTGTACACATTTCACTTATACAGATAAACCAAAAACTACGGAGATATTCATAATTTAAATAGTCATGTGACCAAAACAAAAAATACCATCATGTTGGGTGTCATATTAAAGCTCTAATAATGCCGAACAGTTTCACAATGCATGCACAACTTTAACTGTACTGTTTTTAGGATATTTCAAATTTAAGGTCAAATTGGGTATGTATAATCATTAATACAGTATTTACCTTATGAGTGTTTTGACATATATTTAATTTGGAAATATATTGATAACTGTGCATTTTCAGATATACATTATAGGTATAATGAAACTTCTGGATAAGTGTAAAATTGATATCATTGATGACTATATTCCGTGTGATTAGCAAGCCAAAGGTAGCCATCTTGAAATTCATAACGGCGGCCAAAGGCATAGATGAAAAAATCGTATCTAACCCCCGTCATCTAGAAACACTACAATTTAAACACCTTAAAGCTAGAACTAACTGTCTACATCTTTCTGCTATCCACTCGTTTCCAAGACTTTGGCAGTCTTTTCCTGACTCTCTTCAAAATTCTTTAATTATCAACCCTTTCTCTGTTTTCTTAAACAATCTAAAATCCATCTATTCTCTCCTTAATTAATATCGTCCTCTAGTTAAACGATTCAACTGTTATACAATTGTTTGTGTGTGTGTGTGTGGGTGGGTGTGTGAGTGGATGAGAGTTTTTATTAATATATTTTGTTTGCATCATTGTTATAATTATTTAAGTTTTTATTTTTATAATTCATCTTTATAATAACAAATTAATGTATCTATTTAATATTGTATATACATTATAGGTTTATATTTATATTTATGTTCAACTGATTTGATGAGAGATACAGACTTAAGTTATAGTGATTTAGTTCACTTTTGTGTCCCTGCCCATGAGATCAGTAGTTCTGTTTCAATGTATTGTTTGTTATGTTGTATTTTTGGCAATGAAAGATTAAGAATAAGAATGATCGTAAACTAAAAACAATATGACCATTGAATATTTTGTGAAAAAGGGTCTATAATACATATAAATATGCAATAAACATAATAAATAAATATACAATAGGCCTGGATTAAACGGATAGAGATCGTGCCAGGATGCAATATTTTGATACTGTAATTAGGTAGGTCTGGTTAACAATATATGAGGTCTCGCCACAAAACGTAAGTGAGATCAAATTGAGATAATGAAATCACAGAAGAGTCTTAAGTCATATTTTAAAGAAATTATATCTTAATTCATTTTGGGCACTACCGTACACAGAGACGTATCCAGGATTTGGCGAAGGGGAGTTCTCGAACTGGGTTGGATTCTAACAAGCAAAAAAAGCTTTTTTTCCCAAATTTTTACCCTAATTTCCGATTTTTTTGGTGCTTTATTTACAGTTTAGCCCTTCTCCTCTGAAGAAGGTGCTCATTTATAGTACACAAGGGCACTATAAAATAATGTTAAAAAGTTTAAAATGTGCAATGTACTCACTTGCATATTTAAAATGTTGTTTGCGCACTGGAACCATAAAATATTTTTTTGTACCGACAAGGTTACATAGAATCTGTGTATTTTTATATTTTAAATTAATTCTGATTATTAACTTTTATCGTTGCATCTAATATAAAACAGTCTTAATAGTCCAATAAATTAATGTTTGGCCTCAAACAAATTACAACAGAAACAATTTTGGCAGAATATTTTACATGAATAAAATAATAATAACATACATACAGTTACAAAAATTGATGAGGGGAAATTTGTACGTAAGTTAAAAGTATTATATTACCCATTGAAGCAGTCCAAATCATTAATAACATTTGCTGAATTATTTTTTTCTCTCTTTCTCTTTCCCTACACCCCCTCCCCTCATCCTCTCTCATCCATCTTTCTCTCACTTTACCACTGGATTATCATTTATTGGAAACTATATATCAACAACTCTGTGAATGACATTAAGGTTTATCTGTCTCTGTCGTTTTGTGTATTTCATTGTTTTGCCAGTAACATTTAATATCAAATCATGCCTCCATCTTTACTGACCCTGCCTAGGATAATTATAAAAGCAAAAATATACTGGTAAATTGTCAAGAACTGTTTTTTACCTGCAATTTTGAAAAAACAAATTCTGCTTTCAGTGACGTCACGCCGTTAGTTACCTGATCAGTCGGTCTGTTTGTCGATTTTTACGACGATTTTCTTTATGCTTAATAATGTTATTTTTTAAGTCTTAAGCGGTGGATTTAAGGAGGCCTAACGGGCTTAAGCCCCCCTCTCATCCCCCTAAAATTGACCCAAAATTGTTTTCTGGTTTTGAATGAGAATAGACCAATAAAAATAGATGCACGGCGGCTAAGTATAATACATAAGGGACCCTAGATGCTAATTCGGACCTGTGACCTGTGAAAGCAGTTTTTCCGCTTTTCAAAACCAAAATAGGAATTTCTTAAGCCCTTCTTAATCACAATCCAGATCCGCCTCTGCTTAATAGACTTGAAAATTAGCAGGCCGTTTCTTGGTAACGCGTTTCGCTCATCCCATGGTTAGTTGGTCGGCTGGACTGTCTGTCGGTTTATTTTGTGACGATCCAATACGTTTAATGCCCTCCTCCAGGAAATGACATTATCTCTACATTCTTTTCAATTCGATGATTTTGACTTACTCCTCGATATAATCTTTCACCTTAATTTACTGATTACCACAACAATGATGGTATTCTTCTACAGAACAAACATTACCAAATTATGTGTTTTTTCTTTTTAGAAAAAAACGAAATAATTATGCTTTGCTCATTGTGTAGCAACAATTTTAAAGATAATTTCCTTTCCTGAAAAGGGGCAGAATAGGTCTATGCTATCTTTTCAAGTTCTACGAGTCCAATTGGTTTTGCATATATTGAGGTAGTGTTTTAATAATATTTGATAATCATCTAACTTGTCAATGTTTAATCGGTTGCCTGATGGTTGGTCGTTTAGTTATGGAAAAGACGTTTCTAGTTATAATTTTAGTCTTTTATGGTTAAATTGATTGTACACTTGGTGTGTATGGTGCATGTGATGTTTGCATTCAACTGTTAGCTTAGAATAATAATGGACACCGTGATCTCTGGCTTGTTACTTTACCCCTATAAAAACAGAGCTATATCATCAATACTGTAAAGATTTAGACATTTAATCAGCCATATGTTTGACTAGAAAATAACAATAACATGTACACTAAACAAGTTAAAATCTCCCTGATTGAACAAAGTGAAATTGTGGCAGAGCCACGAAATGAAATGAAGTCAGTTTCATGCGATGTTTCCTTGCGAGGTTACAAACAATCGTAGTTCGAGCATTTTCAAATGCAGTTATCTCAAAACTTAATTTTAAAAAATGTAAGTTTTGAGAAAACTGCATTTGAACATTGTTTATCAGTATTGACTAAGCAAGGCCATTTTAAATTGCATTATTTAAAACATTTTTTGATCATATGTCTGAAAATTGTTAAGGTAGTATAAAAGTTGAATGTATGAATTTTAAATTTCTGCCTATTTTGGAAAACTAGCATTTGCAACTTATGTCTCATTTGGTTTGAATTCAGAATTGAGTAAAATTAATCAAAATACAAAGACTTCGACAACATAAAATATATGTGACATATGTAAATAATTTGTATGACAAAGGAATGCTAGAAATACAATAATTATAAAACAGTTATTATTTTTTTACTCAAACGTGTTTGTGGCTGAGAAATCAAAATAGTAGGCGCCTACATGAGACTGGAATTCTACAGTGTAAAGTTCACCATCTAGCCATAATAATAAATCTATGTGACTATCCCATCACGATATAGAGAAATATACAGTTTTTTCGTTAATATCCGACTGGGATTGAAAACCTCTTTTTCAATTCATAACAGCCTGCTAATTTTCAAATTAATAGGACCATAACTAGAAGAAATTGCATATTAGACCTAATAGGGACCAATAGACCCACCGAGCTATATGAGTGACATATAGTGATGTTTGAACTCATCTAAAAGTGACGAAAACGTTTAACCATTTTTTTATTTAAAAAAGCTAATTTTAAAGAGAGTCATGGCCTTGTACATAGAAATTAAAATGTCTCATAAATATTGAACCTAAACACGACGTGTAATTTTTTAATGTTTGAGGAATGCATTATACTCTTTTATCTGAGAATAATCAGCGGACATCTCGGTTTTCACATAAAAAAAGTTACAAAATTTAGTTTTGAAATACTTAAATTTAAAGATATTTATGACCTTAATAAAGTGTCACATAAAACATGGAAAGAACAACTTATAAAACTTAATTTCGAATTTTAAAATCTTCATTTTGAAGATAAGTGACCTTGTACTAGGTACTTGTGTTTTATTTTTATCCCTAATTGTGTACTAATAAACAAATCCACGTCAGTATTATCTGTTATAAAAATGTAGTAAATGATTGTTTTCAAGGTATTTTTTATATGTAAGGGGGTGCTCATTTCTTCTGTTGCACCTTAAGCACGCCGCCCTTGGATACGGCACAGTTAAATAAACTCATTTCTAATCACGAATTCTTAATTGATACAGAACTTGATATTAGCCAATCTTGCATAGAATGATTTTTCGACTTCATGCCTCATTTGGCTTGGCTCTGCCACATTGGGGCAAAGCCTAGGTTATGGTTCCAATTGACATTTTTTTTACATTTGTTATGTCATCGTCAAGAATCTATTATGTATTTTAAGGTTTGTATGTTAGCATTGAATGACTTAACATTTTATGCAACAGGATGTTTTTATAATCATAATACTAGACTCTAATTATAAGATTTGCATTAACGACGGCATCCACTACAAATATTGTTTAATATGTTGTATGTCCATTTAATACTAAATTAATGCTTAAATGATTGACTGATCTATTAATTGACAATGTTAACGGCAACCTTGATTACAAATAATAATTATTATAATTATTTGGACTAAGTTCATTGGAAAAAAGGAAAACGTCCCAAAATCCCATTTCCCAGAGAAGGGTGGGGTGGAGGTTGAGGCATTATTAGCTTGCTACAGATGTTCACTTAACTGTGTTAACATAACGGCAACAATAAATTAACCTATTAATGGATTTGTTTAACATTTCAGAATTTTACTCATCTTTATACAGCATACGGAAATTGTTACACCTTCAACGCAGGGCCATCTAAAAATTTAAAGGTTAAGCAAGCCGGATCTGGTAACGCTCTTCAGTTGATGATTGATATACAGCAAGTAAATATCACTGACCAATATAATACTTATTATATTCTACATCTAATATTTAAACTGCACTGATTGGTTAAAAGAGGCGCCACGGGATTAAACATATTCTTACTATTCCAGAAGCTGACGTCACTTTCCGAAATAGTACTATTTGTCAAAGTGAGGTCACTTTTATGACGTCACTTTGCGGTATAGTAAAATACTATTTGAGAAAGTGACGTCACTGACAATTGTGATGTTTACACAGTGATAGAGCTAGGCTAGGCCCACTACTAGGCCTAGCCTAGGCCTAGACTAGGCGTTCTGATCTAGACGAATCAATTAAGTAGACAGTGGAAACACACAAAGACAAATAAAACATGGTATGCCGTTTTCCGAGAATTTTGTGGAGATTGTTGAGTGAATTTTGAAGATGTTGGCCGGGCCTAGTAGGGTATTCGCGACTCGATCTCACCACCTCCCCAGAGCGTACGGGAAAGGTACGCTAGGCCTAGGCCTAAGTGTAGGCCTGGTCTAAGGCCTAATCCCTTCGTCTTTGAGGTGTTTGATGTAGAATATAAAACAGATATACGTTGCCTAATTTTTGCTAGTTAAAACCATGTGCCTCGGAGCCTCCAAATAGTACTATTCACTTCGTGGCTGCGCCCCTCAGTGAATAGTACTATTTGGAGGCACCTCTGTCCATAGTTTTAACCAGCAACTCTCAATGCAATGTATATTTGTATATTGTTCAATACCACTTTGAGTTAATAGGGAGGTTCAGCAACGTCACGAAATACAAACAAGAAAACGGATACGTCATACATTCTTGCAATATTTGAATTGAACACATTGAATATATGTTACAGTTGTGGGAGTTGTATGGACGAGCGGTTACGGCAGGGAACTGTGAACCACCGCAATAACAACAGCATGGGTTCGAGGCCCGCTCGCACCATGGTTCTGGTGGTGGAACAAGTGTTCTCGAATAAAGACTATAAATCGTAGGCCCAGTCTATACATACGGCTCATGTGCACTCAAAGAACCCAGTAAATCTTTCATCTCTGTCGTGGACAGATGAATGAGCGCCTGAAATTACCCTTAAGTGCGTAGAAAGTCATATGAATGTGTAAAATCTGGTCCACAGCACCTTGAGACTCTGTACTGTAGGCCTATAAGGCACTATATATATATATATATAAATCGAACTACATTACATGACTGCTGGTCAGTATTTTACGACGACCATCAACAATTCGTAGGTAGAAAATTTGATATATTTTTAACACATTTAGCAACTTTCAAAAATGTAATTGTGACCTATTCGTTTTCGTTATGACGACCATCAACAATTCGTTGGTAGAAAATTTGATTTTAAAACATTTAGCAACTTTCAAAAATGTAAATGTGACGTATCCGTTTTCGTTATCGTATTTCGTAAACTTCCGAAACCTCACCATGATCTCCTCACCGAAAAATATTATACTAGCTATTAAACGAATCGAATACGTGTTTAATATTTTCCCACGAGTACAACATTTTCAGTATCCTCGAAAATTGTATTCGAGATTTGAGGTTATACCCACCTATTATGATAAATTTAAATTTAATTTTGACCTAATATGTCATATGCCTTAAACGCTTTTTTTTTAATTAGGCTTAACGATATCCTACAATGCCATTGCTTGGTTTATCACTCATCATTTTTTTTTTAAATGGCGGACCCCGGACAAGAGGTTCATGTCACAATGATCTTTTCAACTAGGCACCTATACACGTATTTAAAATATATATATATATATATTAACGTTTTTAAACAGACGTGCATACTATTATCAGCTCTTTGAATAAGTTTTTAATTGATTCAAAGTGATTACCAAGAACCGCTAAAAACTACATTGTAAAATATAGTGGTGTATACTAATAGTCATACTGCTACCGTAATCCGAACATTTTTAACCCCAACATGGGATAGAAGTGAGAAAATTTGAGCAGATTCTATTCGATGGCCAGAAAAAACAAAACATTCGTTTTCGTAGTTTATAACTTACTTGTTTACTTGGATCTCAGATCCTTTATCAGAAGTTCAAGAAACTTGAAGATAGGCCTGCCGATAATTTCCTTATTTTTTTGTTTTACCTTAACTTCGATGGAGGTTTAAGGGGAGTGAACGAACCCTTCGTATACCCCAGCATATGTCCTGCAATGAAGGATAAAACATATTTAGGATTTTCCCGTCGACACCAGCGACAGATTATAATTGCACTCATACCAGCAATTATTTAGACTCAAAGGAGTGTTTGTTGAAGTGAACCTCGCTGGATTTTCTGATTACACTGTTTACGGATTCAAAATTAAATTATGTAAATTAGTTCAAGCAATTACTACAGTTTTATTCGTCCACTTTCTGAATATGCTGTAGGCCTACCAACATGACATCCACCTCTGCACGTGAACACAGTCGGATCCAGAATAGTGGTTTCACGAGGGGTTGTTAAACCCAGATCTGATTAAAAAATCCCCTAGCCACACTAACAGTCCCCGCTTCCTAGCCTTCCTACCACACTACACCATTATTTACTAGTTCCTTATTATTGCAGACACAACTGGTATTCTCGAAAGGTTGTCCAGGACTATAACCTTAAAACTGCACTAGTTGATCATGGACTATCAATAAACTTAGTAACTCGACAAACAAAATTTAGAATGCTTTAGTCCAGGGTTTATATCTGGACAAACGTTAGACACCTTTAAGAATACTATAGTTAGTCTCAGATTAAATCTGCATTTAGTCCTGGACTAAAGTTAGTCCGCTTTCGAGAATACCACTGTATCAGCCATAAAGTTTATCTTTTGAAGTCAATTTTACGGGTGTTACGTCTGTTAAGTCCCCCACCTCCACGAATCTGCCCTTACTTGATCGTATTAAAAAAAGAGATTGTAGAAAAAACAATTTTGACAAGCAAAAAAAAAACAGATACAATCCGTTGTCATTAAAAAACACAAAATTTGAGGGGTGGTAGGGGGTCTTAAGCTTGTTGAGCCCCTCCCCCATTAAACCCGCCACTTAATTCAATCTAATCCGAAGAATTATAAAATTGCTGTAAAATAAGTTATGTTCCTTAACTAAGCTTTGGTGTGGAATTGTACTCATTTCAGTCTTTAGCTGTATGATTTATGAATTTTGAATAAAATATACCTTGAATTTAATTTAATAATTAATGAATTCATAGTTACATCACATAAATTCACATACAATATGACAAGTCGCTACTGCCATTCAATTACACAATTAAATAAAATATTATACATTAATTTGAGGTTATTTCTTGAAACTGATTTGTTAAGGAAGAATACACAGAGACAAAAAATGGCAACATTGAAGCCGGTCTGAAAATGCTAGTACATCCACAGGATGAACCCCCATTGATCGAATCAAGGGGAATGGCTATTCCACCTGGTGTACATGCGTTCATCTCTACACGTGAGGTTAAGGTAAGACTTGTTGTCGTCATCATTGTTGTAGTCGTCGCATTTCGCCATTCCGTAACCCCGCCGTGCCAACCCTGTTTTGCTGTGCCCAAGATTGTGTAGTTTTTGGGCATGCGCCAGAACTTTTCTTAACAACACAATTGAGTTTGTTTATTGAGTTGAGTGGGAGCAAGGAAACTGCAAGTCCTCAATCGTCGCGAAATCATGTTTGATTGATTGACTGATTTATTTATTTTTTGCTTTATTCAAGTGTAGGCCTAGTTATTGTAAATAAATTTAAATAAACTATATTATAGTTATGAAATTAACATTATTTGGATGGTTTGTATTCTATTAAACTGGTTGTTCTATGAAGTTACGGTCCTTTCTGTAGTCCTAGGTTTACCTTCCAACAGCACCAAACTGCAATTTTGTTCTATCACGCCTGAGATATTTCCTCCGTGGTTAAGATAGATATATAACAGGGAATAAACCAAAATGTATTCATTACCGTGAACATTTAAAATGGAAGTAGGCCTGCTTCGATGTTAAGAATTTAAATTAAAGAAAATGAAAATGAATAGACGTGCTACACTACACAGTAGGTGTGAATTGAGAGAAACAATTGAAACAACTAAAACAGTGGTGCGTCAGTAAAAGGTAGGCATACAATACAGTAAAGAATAGAAGAGTATGAAACCATAAACCATTAGACACATTTTAATATGTGTTAAAGCACGTTTGCTGTTTGTCCTAATTCACACGGCAGTATAAATTATACAGAAATTAATTCCATTCTTTTGAAGCTCCATTAAAACGACATTGCGAGAGCAAATAGTAAGGGACACTAAAAGTGTTTGTAGATACGGATATGTTGTGTTTGTGTTTCTTGTAACAAACTCGATCGTCTTGGTTGCAAAGAAATTACATAATCTTGGGCACTGCTGATCAGAGTTAGCAAGGTGGGTTTACGTTATGACCAAACGCATCGCCGGCGTCGTCGTCGTTTCATTAGAATATTTCGGTAACATACCAAGGATAACCCATTAGTCCGAATAGTCCGTTCAAATGGAGTCCTGGTGGTGATTGGGCAATATTCACCGGTAAACAATTTCCTACTCTTTTGCGAATAGACTGCGTTCTTTAACGTGCACATGAGCCATGTTGCACACGGGATCAAAAGTTTAACGTCTCATCCAATAGATGGTTGACTTGTATTTCAACCCTTCAGCCAATATACATGAGAGCGCAGGTGTATTTGATTGAACCGGGAATCTCCACGGTTTAGCGCCCAGCACAGTGACTACACCAGTTCAACCAGCTGAGCTAAATGCCACTCTCGTCGTAATGATGACGATGAAGATTATTTAGTTCTGGGTAAAGGGGGCTCTAGAACTAACGGAAGGGGCGGATACAGGATTGTGTCAAAAAGGGCAGGTCGGATTTAGACGGGGGGCGCAACCGGCGCGCCCCCTGTTATCGTCAAAAGTTAGTTGCGCCCCCTTTATACTAGGTGCGCCGGGTCCAAAATTTACCACAAAATCCCAAAATACGAGCCAAAATACCAGAACCAGGTACCAGAACACTAAAATGGGAAAATAACTTTTTTTTTTTGCTCGTCAATACAAAACTGGCAACCACGCCCACCCGTTCCTGGAAAAGTGCGCCTCACCTTTCGGTGGATCCGCCCCTGGAGGGGGCGAAAAATTCGCTGGGTGGGCGTGTTCAAGGTTTTAAATATAACAAGGAAAAATAACATTGCGTGTTTTTCGACAATTTTGCTGTATCAGTTGTCTGCATCTTGCATGTATTGGTGCACATGCACTATTGACGATACCAGAGGGGTGCGTGCCGGATTCGCCCCCTCTAAATCCGCCCATGAACCGTGTGATGATTGGAAATGTTAGTAGGCGGTTGATCGTTTTACAGCCTTTTCTGTATAATACTGAAGGGACTTAAACAAACACATGGATTTCACGTTACAGGTCAAGGGTTTTACCCGCTCGGCCAACCAATGCTTGGCAATAGAACATGGTTTAGAAGGAAATAACGGATAGAAAAAACACCTTGTGCACTAAGAGGACTTAAACCTGCTTGTTTATGTAATTGCAGGTTACAAACTAAAGGTTTCACCCTGTAGTCAAACTAACGCTCGGCAAAAGTACAGAGGGTAAGAAGGAATTTAAAAAAATGAAAAACTTTTTGTATTCATTATATATAAAAGATCTGTCGAGAGCAAGAAGAGTCTTATAAAATATCAAATTCAAACAAAATTCTTTTAGAAGAATGGTACAGAGCCGGATCTCATCACGATATGAGAACTTGTTTTACTAGTTTCCCACTGTTCGTTAGTTTCTTTCAATATTAAGTTCTATTATTGAGCGAGAATTGGCCGAGCGAGTAAAACGCTTGACCTTAAATTCACACCCTGGTCCTATTCCCCTTGAATGTTATACAAACCACTGTTTTAAAACAATCCAGCGCCTTCTAACTATTCCAACAATCTCCAAAAAAGGTTAATTCATTTACATAAATCAATCAATCAACCGACCAATTAATCATCAATCAATCAATCAATTTATTAATCAGTCAATTCATTCATTAATCAATCAATCGATTAACCAATTCATCAATTAATCAAACAATCAATCAATCAAATCATCAATCAATCAATTATCTATCAATCAATCTGTCAATGTAATCACGTTAATCAAGTCACTCAAATTAATTAAATTATCGATTGATTGATTGATTGATTGATTGATTGATCGATCGATCGATTGAGTAATTAGCGTAGTTTCTGAGCTCCTTCTAGTCGGAGCTAAATCCAGAATATTAACATCAGAATGAATATAGATCAGAAATAAAAAAATGAATCATACTGAACGTAAATATCATAGATGTTGATTAGTGAAAATTTGGGTTGAAAATACCCCCACCCTCATTATTATAATGTTTTTGTTTATTTTCATGTTTAAATTAAATGACAGGTAGAAACACTAGATTATCCTTACGGACACTGCGACAAATCATTGAAGCTTGAACACTTCTCTGTATACACGGTTGCCGGATGTTTGTTGGAATGTCGGCTTAACAACATTGTCAAACACTGTGGTTGCAGACCTATTAGGTTAGTTATTAGATAGTTGATGCTGTAAGTAAATTGATGGTTAGTAAGGTTTTTGTTTTATAATAGTGGTGATCATGAAACAGTAAAATTACAAGGTCACTATTCCCTGTGTGTTGGTGATGAACAATGTTGTTTCTCACAAAGAAACCATGGCCATTAATAAAGATAAACAAAAATTATATTATGGTAGGCCTATTATCATTAGGCATGACGACGAAGAGGAAACGACGATGATGACAACGACGAAGGGGAGACAACGAAGATAGCGAAACGACGAAAGGGAGACGACGACGACGAAGAGAAGACGACGATGATGAAGGGAAACGACGGTGGCGGCGGCAATGACGATGACAGTAATTCTGCTATATACTCGTCGTTGATTATAATAACATTTAAATAAAACACAATTCATTTCAGATATCCGGGGAAATATCGAGAGTGCCCGCCACAAGAAACAGAAGGCTGTGCATCTAACGTCCTCAGTATGTTGTATATTTCTGTTTTCTTTAACTTTCCATAATTTGTTTAAATTGTTATTAATTTCTAACCCATTCAAGATCCATAAGAGCTAGGCCTAATCCCAGCGTTTTGTTCCTATGGGGACGTTCTTAGAAAACAAATGCATAATGCATTGTGCAATCTTTAAAATGCCGTCTTATTAGCCTCTAGCCATAATGGCTTTGAGGCTAGCTAGGCATCTCCAGGTTTTGTATAGCCGAACTTTCATAAATAAAAAATAAAAATAAATAAAAAATAATTCCCACAAAGGATTGTACCAGGTTTGAAAAAAAAAAAAAAAAACAAATGCTTCCTATTGTCCTAAATGTCCTTATTATGTCATAAGAGGGAGCTAGTCAATCATATTTGGGTTCCGTATTTCTTTCAGTGCAACTGAATGTGTCAGTGATGCATGAGAGGATTCGAATACTTTTTACTTTTACTTTCTCAAGCAAAAAAAAAATGAACCGTCGAGTTTTACATAGAGAATCGTCGAATTATTGCCTTGATGGCGTTCCATACGTAATATTGAGTAATTTACTATTACTTTGAAGTGTTCAGCAACTTCCAAATCCTTCTATACTTTATAGTTTCCTCATAATAACATGTTATTCATTTATTTGTTTTCAGAGAAACTGAAGAACGGAACACTTGCTGAATGTTTCTGCCCAGTTCCTTGTGCATATACATCGTACCAAACTTCTGTCACATACGCTGACATCCCTAGCTTCTCAGTAGAGGATGACCTCTACAATTCGTTTAATGTATCTGCCATTGATATATCGTAAGACACCACTATCAATAAGCCATTTCACCGTTTCAACTGGCATGTGCAGATTAAGATCAAGTGATAAAACGACGCGCGGCAATCATATTATTTTCATTAAGAGCCGCGCGTCGTTTTATTACTTGACCTTGGTAACGCACATGCGCAGTTGAAACCGTGAAATGGAGTATTCAATTAATTTATTAATTTTAACCAAACAATATAGTAGTGCCATAAGATATGAAAATGCACAAATACACAACTGATACAAAGAACAAAACAAGTACAACTTGTGAAGACATAAATAATACTTCTTAACCTGTGGGAAGTTTCATTGCAAACTTGCCAGTATGATCCTTTGACGGACACAATGTCACCGTGGTTTATAGTATGATGACTGAGAGAAATTAATAACGAGAAGCGTTTGGATGGAACAGCGCTAAATAAGATTGGCATTTGTAATGTATTTATGCTTTTTCATTGAGTTTACATAGCCTAATAGTGAGGTTTCGCAAACTTACGAAATACGAAAACGAAAACAGATACGCCACACTTCCATTTTTGAAAGTTGCTAAATGTGTACAAAATATATAAAATTTTACACCTACGAATCGTTGATGATCGTCCTAAAATATTCACCAACTGTGACAGATATTCAAGGTGTTCTATTCAAACGTTGCAAGAATTTATGACGTATCCGTTTTCGTTTTCGTATTTCGTAAACATGCGAAACCTCACTAGTCGCGACAGATCGTAATTCTTGCATTTAATTTACAGAAAGAACTACATTTTGTTGGATGTTTATTTTGAAGAACTCAACTTACAAGTTTTTAAACAGACTCCCGCAATGACGTCATCCGCTCTTCTCAGTAAGTACTCGAGATTAAGCGCCATGTGCTTACAAAATCAAATTAAAAGGAACTCTTTTTCAACTGGGCATTAATGTATTAATAAAGCATTGTTTATTATTAAATTATTATTATATTTATTATTATTATTTATTATTATTATTATTATTTTGTTATTATTGTTTATTCGAATACTGTATTAGCGTTTCTTCAAGAGGAGTGCATCTTTAAACGGAGTGCTTATTTTCGCTAGTATGATAGTATATACCTAATTAAATAAGTTTCAATAAACAAGCTATAACAAAGAAATCGTTGATATAAATTGCATTGTATGGCCTATATTGAGAGTAGTTGCAGTAAAGAAAGCACATAGTCGGAAGTCAAAGCTAAGGTTTATCCACGTTTTCTATCTCCATCTGAAGTATATGTGGATAAATGAAATTTCATATGCGCTGATACATTTATATATTTACCCATATTAATATAATTTGTGTTCCAGGGGTCTGTTTCAATGAATTGGGTAATATTAACTTGAAGCGCTTGGCAATAAAAACTTTGCTTATTATTCATTGTTTTAACCAGCAACAATTTTTATTACTCTGTCAGATGTATTATTCTATGCTTGTGATAATAACAATTTATTGCCGGTCACTAACAGTGCCAGGCAAATCTACATAAAATTAGAATTTTTATTATAGTCCTTCACTCATTTCTGTTGTTGTACATGGTATTTTTAGAGGCCTATCATTAATGGTCATTACTTATACTAATTATATAAATAAATCTAATTTTAATATATCTTATGAGACTAAAAATCCGTTGCGAGCTTTGCTACACGGTTTATAACATCTAGTCTTTCTTTTATTTAACTTTCTTCAAACCGTGTTATGATATAACCGTGTTAGCGGCAATTTCGATTTATATTATAAATGTATAATTTACTTTCAGTCGCATCTTTCTAGATTTATCTATATTTACCCTGTTGGGGGAAGCATTGTGTGCTGATGTACTTGACGGCTATTTCAATCTGTTCAACCATATACCCTCTGTAGTCTTATGGTTATGGCGCTCGCCAGTACAGCGAGAAGTCGCGTGTTCAAATCCCGTCTGAGGCATTTTTCACACAATTTCTTAAGGGAATAAAATCAGTTGCGAGCTATGTTTATGACATCTAGTCTTTTTTTGAACGTATATAACTTACTTCAATGATTTATCTATAATTGTACTATAATATATTTTTACAATCTGTTTTAGGTGATATTGGAGGCCAGTTGGGCCTGTTTATTGGTGCCAGCGTGATCACCCTATTTGAAGTCGGTCAGTACGTTACCATGAAGGGACATGCTGTTTGCTGCAAATCTAATAAATCCAAAAATAAGCATCAACCAAAAAGTTCAAGGGGTGCGGTATCAGCAGACAACAAGGGAGCATACGGGGATGGTGAAAATGTAACTTTAGAAATGCGGTAACATTTCCAGACTGGAAAATTCCCTATCTAAATCGGCCCGAGGAGCTGTTATACCCTGTTCCCACTGCCGATCAGGCCAACACGATCAGTCCCGATCAAACCTATTTGGACTGGTCGGGCTTGCTCGGCAATGGTATTCGGGGTCAGTCTACCTTGATCGGCATCGCTCGTGCTTCCTT
>JAOTQE010058905.1:0-19113 GCA_025631205.1 Nesometra sesokonis | reverse complement strand
CTTAACTTTGATGCTACTTTGATATTATCAAGTTAATTTCAAAATTAATGTTGATGATTTTTTGGTCATTTTTAGGTAACAATATATCTTTAATGCGTCTTTTAGCATTTAAAATAACACAAAATTTTCTGGAGCCTTCGGCCACTTGACCCCCTGCCCCAGCCTAAATTGCTCGCTTCCAAACTTTGAAACCAAGACAGGCTTATCTGGAAAACGAGACATTTGATGGGCTATACTGCGGCTTTTAGGATATAAAATAACCCAAAATATTCCGGCCCCTCCTCGGCACCGACCAGGGGTTCTCTGTGCTCCTCTGGCCCCAGCCAAATTTTTCGCTTCGCTCACAAGTCCGAACTTCGAAACCATGACAGGCTGATCTAGAAAATGGGAAATTTTGATGGACTGTGTCTTTTAGCGTTTAAAATAACGCAAAATTTTCTGAGGCCTTCGGCCCCTTGACCCCCAACCAAAGGCCCTTGGTGGCCACCTTTCCCCCAGCCAAAATTGTTTGCTTCGCTTGCAAGTCCGAACTTGGAAACCAAGACAGGCTGATCTGGAAAACCGGACATTTTGATGGGCTCTAATGTGGCTTTTAGCATATAAAATAACGCAAATTTTTCCAGGGCCTCCAGCCCCTTTACCCCAACTGGTGGCCCTTGGTGGCCCCCTGGCCCCCAGCCAAAATGGCTTTTAGTAATATCAAATAACGCAAATTTGTTTAGGGCCTTCGGCCTCTCGACCCTGACCGGAGCCCTTTGGCGGGCCCCCTGGCCCCAGCCAAAATTGCTCGCTTCGCTCGAAAGTCCGAACTTTTAAACCATGACTGGCTGATCTGGAAAACGGGGCATTTTGATGGACACTAATGTGTCTTTTAACGTTTAAAATAACGCAAAATTTTCCGGGCCCTTCGGCTCCTCGACCCCGACCAGGGCCCTCGGCGGTCCCCCTGGGCCCAACCAAAATTGCTCGCTTCGCTCGCAGGTCCAAACTTTGAAACCATGACTGGCTGATCTGAAAAACGGGACATTTTCATGGACTCTAATGTGTCTTTTAGCGTTTAAAATAACGCAAAATTTTCCGGGGCCCTTGGCCCCTCGATCCCAATCGAAGGCCTTGGCGGCCCCCTGGCCCCCAGCCAAAATTGTAGGCTTCACTTGCAAGTTCGAACTTCAAAACCAAGACAAAACTGATCTGGAAAACGAGAAATTTTGATGGGCTTTAATGTGGCTTTTAACATATAAAATAACGCAAAATTTTCCGGAGCCTTCCGGCCCCTTGACCCCGTCCGGGACATTATGATAGACTCGGCATATAAAATAACGCAAAATTTTTTGGGGCCTTCGGCCCCTCGACCCCGACCAGGGGCCCTTGCCGGCACCCAATCAAAATTGCTCGCTTCTTAAAAATGTAAAGAAAAAAAAATGGTCCCCACATATTTTTGAGTGGGGATCCCCACATTTCAAATGTATAGTCCAAGATGCTGTATGTGAGCGTCTAGAGGTTTATTATTTTCATAAATTTTCTATGGGAGGGGGATCCTCCCCCTCCCAAACTCACCCCCTGGCGCAGTCAATCTTTCTGTGCTCTTCCCACTAAAATGGAACTGGTTTATACCCCTATCCCGTTTGAAAATATCTTGATTCACCCCTGGTCCCCTCACTTTCAAAAACGTTCCACCGGCACCGAATTCTTTCGGTGGGGTAAAAAACCAATTGCACTTACAATGTGATTCATTGTGTGATTATTGAAGTTACCAAAATGTGCCGTCAATGTCCTGCACATTTTGGTAAATTTGCTGGTAACGTTGGTAACTGCACGTTTTGGTAATTTACAAAAATGTGCAATTTACCAAAATTTGCCGTAACACCTTGTTTGTCAGTGAATGCAGTCACACAAGAAAACTTAATGGAAATAAATCAATGCATTATCTGCAGTATATTCAATGCCACTGAATTACTTATTTATTAAAAAAAACCCATTGAGAAAAACATTAAAAACATAATATAATATACTATTTTTGATGTACACATTAAATTCACAAATGAAACACCATGATAAACAAACTGTTTACAGAGAAAAATGCTTCTAGACTAACCCATTGTGAAGCGTGACTGCTTCACTGATTGTATGTTGAGGGCGCACAATAAAGAATTCAAGATCTCTTCCACGTCTGGTACATGTACAATATATGGATCAAGCTTTAAACAAATGAAAATTACTTTTTATTTATAACAATGATAATAAATAAAACATTTTGTTATTATTTAAGTTAACACTATTTACATACTTTGATTACATATATTTTTATTGCAGGCAAATACTTTGCTTGCGTTGTTTAAACACAATTTTAGGACTTTGGAACATTGCTTAAATCTGTTGAAGTACAGTAAACAATTGAACACAAGCCAGCCACGCCAAGTCACAAGACTACAGATAATCTGAACAACTTCCACTTGCTAAGAAGCAGCCACGTCAGCATATACCTAAGCTAACAGTAGCTACAACTTACAAATAGCCACGTTCGAAGATACCTAGACTCTCTAAAACTACCAGAACATACCCAGGTCAGTAGATTTATCACTGAAGCTAACAACAGATTGACTACACAAATTTAAGGTAATAAATTAATTAACAGTAACAATTTACATGAATCAATGCATATCATATTAGCGGCTACATATGTCAGGTCATATATTTCCCATTTAAAGTAAGCCTATGCTGATTTAAAAAATCAAAGTCAATTTTGTAGTTCATTATGAAATCAAAAATGGCCACTATTTTGTAACTAAAATATACTAAAACTTTGGTCACAGAGCATCTTTTTTTAAGGTTTCAGTGCCAAAATGTATTATTTTGTCAACGATCTATCTAAATTTGCAACTTTCAAAATTCTCAAATGGCAGCCATGTGACAGAGCTAAGCCGAAGGAGTGATTACGTCGAAAAAATGAAAATTGAGTTATTAATAAATGATGAAGCTGCATATTATTATTTTTAACATGCAAAAAGTCAATTTCATATGATGTTACCTTGCAAAGTTATGAACAACCAAAGTTTGATCATTTCTAATGTAAGTTTTGAGAAAATTCCATTTAAAATTGTTTATCACTATACAAATATATACTATTATATTTGTTATCTAGAAAAAAAACAATCTGAAATGGTCTGTTTTCATTGATAACTACATTAAATTCCAGTAATTATACCGGTTCCTGACTCCTCATGTGCAAATTATATTCAATATGTATATCAGTAGTCCCAAATATTATGAAAGTACCATATCTCTGCAATCAGCGGTCATAGATAGTTGATTTCCTTTTAATTGTTGGTATATTTGCTGTAATTGTTTTTTTTACAAGTGACCATAAATACATCAAATGACTTTTGAAATATGAAAGTTAGTTGAAAAAAAGCTTTAACTCAATTCTCTCCAATGGTTTATATGTTTATGCTACCTAGCAACAACTACTTTTGTCTTTCAATCACCAGGGATAAACCCAGTACGGTAAATCGGTTTGTACTAACCACTCGAAAGATCTAAGTTCATGTTTCTCATGAAAAATCTGTGTTTTAGACCAAAATAAACGAATGCCCATTGACCAAATATCTGGCTGATGTAAATTTAATTAATTTTGTCTTTCAATCACCAGGGATAAACCCAGTACGGTACATCGGCTTTTACTCACCCCTCAATAGTTCAAAGTTCATGTTTCTCTTGAAAAATCTGTGTTTTAGACCAATATAAACAAATGTCCATTGACCAATTGTGAGGTGACAAAATGAGTCGTGTTGTACAGAACACCAAAATTGAGTTATTGTCATATTTGAATAGAAGAGATTATAAGCTTTAAATTAGTTTTTAAATGAAGTTCATAGGATCAGTATAACCAGAGAAAAATCATTTTAAAGCATTGGTATATAAAAACACACTTTGCAGAAAATCGACTTTAAACATAAACAACTGTTGACTTCCTATATGTTTTCCATTGATTTTGAAAAACAGCCTTTACAAAATATATTTCAAAAACATGTTTACTGTAAATAAACATAAACGGGAAGTTTGTAATCATAAAATTAATTACTAAACTTACCATAACAACAGGAGTCTCATTTTTGTAAAACTATGACTTTCTGTCTATTTTTGTGAATATCTCAAAATGACCTGACGTACAACACGACTCATTTTGTTACGACATCTTACAATTATCTGGCTGATGTAATTTTAATGGGGTAAAACATCAAGGTAAATAATAAAAACAATAAAAATATAATATAATAATAATAATTATAATTATTATAATTATGATGTTGATGTATTTCGATGGCTTCTCCGATGCGGCGTTTCCACAAACAAACAGTTAAACAAAGACCCTGGTTTAGAATTGCCAGCATTTTACTCCAGTCTCATCAGAGCCCTCCCTCAATAGGGGACCTCTAGTTTTCTTCATCAAAAGAGGGCGCTGTTGTGGTGAAACATAGCTATGAGATATAGCCGAAACCTGTTCACGGAAGAAATCCAAGTGCAGAGAATTTGTTCCTAAAGTACCTAAAGAACCAAATTATTATTTCAATTATCTTCAATTGTTAAATTTTTATACCACCTAGAAACAGTTATATTTGTCCCAATTACCAGTCACAAAACCAGTACTGTAAATCGGCTTGTTCTCACCTCTCAAAAGTTCGTAGTTCAAAGTTCATGTTTTTGATGAAAAATCTGCGTTTTAGACCAATATAAACAAATGTTCATTGACCAAATATCTGAAGATGATGGAAATTTGAAGGGTTATGGTCAAATGTCAAAGTCACAATCAACAAAAAAAAGTGCACTGCCAAATTCTTACAGTTAATTTTCATAATTCTTAATTTCAATGTATTGCATGCCAAGCTAAAATGGCACAGTTATAGTATGGTACTTTCAACCCAGACGGTCAGTGCGAGCTTCAGGCAGACTGAAACTACACAATTTAACAAGGCCTAATAACGGTCAGTCAGGTGGTATGTAGATTTTTCTACTATCTTAATGACGACATTTGGATATTAGTTCAGATAGTTTGTTAAGCAAATTACATTTATTTGAGTTTAGTATGTGTAACTTTTCGTCCAAACAGAGGCTGCAACGCCCATAGTCGAGTGTTTAACTATTTTCCATTTAATACAATAATTTACTTTATTTTCCTTCAGAGACCATATATATTTCGGCAGCTCCGATTTTTTTACTGTACTTAAGATTATTAAAGGATTTCTTATGATTATTATGTCTAGTTTTAAATTTCCCGCCAGTCATGCCGATATATACTTTTGTGTCTTTATTTGTCATGATGTCGGCGGAATATATGATTGATGATGCCAGGCATGATCCATCTAGGGGGAAATCTGATTTAACTCTACAATTACACGCACTTTTTATATCTTTGTTAGGGCTTAATAGCTCATAATTATGTTTACTAATTATATTTTTTACACATGGCATACAACTATAACTGACTTTAACATTGGTCTTATTGAACACTTTGTGTAGAGCATGTCCGTCGAGAAAATATTTCTTTATTAAAAGTAGGAAGCATCGTGCGACGTTTGTTTTTACGTTCATGCTGTACGGCGGGTTGAACCAGATTATATTCCGTTTTCGTTTTCTTCTTCGTTTTCACGGTGCACATTGCGGGCTGTATTGTATCCACTTAAATGTAGCGCGTCGGCATAAATTTGTTTGGAGTTGTCAAACATTTCCTCATCGCTTGATAATAGGGAGATTCGTTTATTGACGCTTGCCGGGACCTGCTTTAAAATCGAAGGAGGATGGTTCGAGTTTATATTAATATAAAGGGGTTGATCTCCTGGTTTTCTATACGGTTCGTGCTCTTTTTATACCTTGTTTTTTGTAAAATTTTTAGACAATCAGCTGTAATGAGTGCAGAACAATAACAAAGGACGTGTTCAAACAGCGGATAATTTATAAAATAAAAATAAAGATTACTTGTATTTGTAAAAAACATTTTAAAAGAAAAATATTATTAACACAATATTTGTACTTTTAGAAAAAACATTCATGAATCGAAGATTGAAATAAAATATATTTTCCAGATCAGAATGTCTTGATTTCGAAGTTTTGACTTGCGGACTTGCGAGCGAATCGAGCTATTTAGACTGAGGCCAGGGGCCGCCGAGGGCCCCCGGTCGGGGTCCAGGGGCCGAAGATCCCTGAACAATCTGCGTTATTTTACATGTTAAAAGACACATTAGAGTCAATCAAAATGTTCCGTTTTCCAGATCAGCCTGTCTTGGTTTCGAAGTATAAGCGAGCGAAGCGAGCATTTCAGGCTGGGGGCCAAGATGTGTTTATGTTTTATACATATTACTTAAAACGATAATTTTATGTATTATCAAGATGTATTGTCACTTTAAAAGAATTTAGGCTGGGGCCAGTAGGCAACCGAGGGCCCACGGTCAGGGTCCAGGTCCAAGAAAATTTTTCATTATTTTACATGTTAAAAGACACATTAGTCTTCATCAAAATGTCACGTCTTTCCAAAACAGCCTGTTGGTTTCGAAATGGTATCACACAACGCACGAGTGACCAGGAATACTGCAAAGGACGGTTTTGAACGGGAAAAAAAATTTGAGATGCGACATTTTGTAATATAAACATCTATATGTTCGGAGATGGCGCCCTATAAAATGTGGTTAATTGATGTCCGAGCCCTATTATTAAATTTGTAAAGTTCTTCGGTTGGGGTTGGTTTGTTATATTCACCACTTTTTATGTTATTTTATGTTAGATCAACTATCAACTGTCTCAACAGTTTATAGTTCCTAATGGAGTCCGTCAAGGCGGAGTTATGTCGCCATTGTTGTACAATGTATACATTGATAGCTTAAGTTGTACTTTAAATAATAGTAGACCTGGGTGTCAAATTAATGATGTTAAACATAAAAACCTATGCTATGCAGATGATCTTATGCTACTTTCTCCATCTGCTCATGCTCTACAGCAGTTGATCAATATATGTGACAAATTTGCATGTGGACATGATATTGTATATAAATCGAAAAAAAAATCCGTTTGTATGCCCATAAATCCGACTAAGTTAAGTTAAATGCATTGCCAACAATTCATTTAGTAGGTAAATCATTGAACTTTGTTGATAGTTTTAAGTACCTTGGATGTATAACTACTTCCAACGATGAGGCTAATATTCAGCGCCAATACAGGTCATTGTGTGTCAGGGGTAACACCTTATGCAGAAAATTCTCAAACGTCTTCTAACAATGTGAAATGTTTCATTTTTAGAGCCAAATGTATAAATATGTATTGTTCTACCTTATGGATGAAATAAATAGGTCTATCATTAGGCCTCTGTAAGTATGTTAGAACTGCTTTAGAATGCTGATGAATTTATCACGCCATAGTGTTAGTAAAATGTTTGTTACCAACAGACTTCCATCATTCCAAGAACTTCTTCGAGTTTCGGTTTTTAGTTTTCGTAAACCTGTTCCCGAGAATGAGAATTTGATCAAAACTCTATGTATTTATGTCAAAGATGTATGAAAGGTGGAATGAACTACTGAACACACATTACGTCATTACAAATTGTTTTTCAGCAACGATTTAAATTATCAATGTATATATAGAGTATATACATTATTTATATATGTATTTTTCTCTTTTATAATATTCACTAGCTATATATTGCTTCTTTTTTGTACTGTCAATGTATATATATTCGTTCTGATATGGACTTTGTCTGAAATAAAAGTTGAATTGAATGTGACACCTCTCAAGCTCGCAATGAAGATTGTCACTGAAGGAGTTCCTCAGGGAGCGGATCCAGACGAAGACGAAGTTGCAAATTCTTGTTAGATAAAACTGACGAACTTTGATTTTCTTGATCCTATTATTAACCATTCTGATGTTAGGTTTCCACAGGACGCACCCGTGGTCGCTACTCCAGAGATGAGCATAAGCATGAGGTAAGCATAAGCATAAGCATAAGCATAAGCATAAGGTAAGCATAAGCATAAGCATAAGCATAAGCATAAGCATAAGGATAAGCATAAGCATAAGCATAAGGTGCACAAATCCGGGTGCTTAAACTTTGTCATTTCCATTACTGATTTAGATTGGTAGATGTCACAATTCAGTGTAAACAATAAGGACAGTTAATCCTGTTTCAACTTTCCCAAATTGTTTGCAATGAATAGTGAGGATTGACAAATCTGGAGCCACAATTCCGATATGTCACTGTGACAGCTGGGTTCACGTTAACATAAGCTTTTGAAAGAGTTCTCAGCATAACCACTTTTAAAAGTATTTCCACACACCATGTCTCCAAAATAATTTGTGGGCACCTCATAGGTAATTGTAGTATTTTATCTCTATTTTTACGTTCAATATAAGTTGAATATAATAGGATGATTTAATTAAATGTAATTATTTGGATTTATTCCTACGTACGTTTTACATTATATGATATAGTAGACTTGTGATTATTATTATTTATTTCATCCAATTTTAGTATTTTTGTTTTACATTTGCATTTTGAATAATTATTGAATCTAATAGTATGATGTTAATTCATTACTTGGATTTATTCATGGGTACGATTAACATTTATAAAATATAGTAGACTTGTGCCTAAATTATTTGTTTCATGCAAGCGTTTTTGTGACTTTCGCTGTAGTTTTTTTGTTTAATGCCAAGAAATATAAAAAGATTTAGGGCACATGTATTCCAAACGAAAATACACCATTCTGCCATAAAAAACAGAAAAATATGATACATCATGACAAACATAGTTTAACAAGAACTCAAATCCCAGTGAACTCCGAATCCGTGCCATCCTTTTAACTACAATTATTTTTAATCGTTATTTTCTAAAACTCAGCTCCGTCGAGAGCTATTACATTTTGTTAAAATTTTTGCAAGTGTATTTCATTCTAAAGCTCTGTTGTATTGTCGCAGGGGCGGATGCAGACTTTTAGAAAGTAGGGGGAGGGCGAAAGAGGGACCAGTAGAGAGAAAAAGTTTTAGGAGATCGGGGGCATGCTTCCCCTGAAAATGTTGGTCTTTAGATGTCCGGAAATGGCCTCAGGAGCATGTTAATGGATCAATTATTGCTGAATATTTTAGTTTTATAGACAATGTTAATAATATGGGGACGGTTCCCCACCCCCTTAAATTCGCCCCTGTGTCGAGTGGGTAAAACCTTTAACTTGTAATCTGCAATTACATTCACGAACAGGTTGAGTCCCGTTGTGAATATAACTTGTCTTCTGTTCTATTGTCAAGCGTTAATTTTCCGAGCGGGTAAAATGTTTATAATTTATCGTTTAATGAAATTTATGCATAGGTTCTATTCCTCTTCACAACGAATATATAAAAAGGTTTTCAAAACAATCAATAAAAAAGATCAATTACTTAGGCCGTGTCTCCGCAGGAAAAAAAATATCCAATGAATTATCACGATAAAAATTATCCGATAAAAGTGCTGCAGAAACGGGTGTTTAACCTATCCTGACGTAATAAAATTATCCGATAATTATCCGATAATAATCCGATAATTATGCGATAAATATCCGATAATACGCCATTTCACGGTTTCAACTGCGCATGTGCGTTACCAAGATCAAGCAATAAAACGACGCGCGGCTCTTGTTGAAAGGAATATAAATGCCGCGCGTTGTTTTATCGCTTGAACTTAATTTGCACATGCGCAGTTGAAACCGTGAAATGGCTTATTGACCAAGGAATGTATATTGACCTAAATACGATAATTGTTTACCTTTAACACGGGGTCAACATTGATCTTACTTTTGATGCTTTTTGCGATGATTTCCCCGCGGGCAACCAGGGTGCCACGCGAGGAAAAAGGAAATCACCAAAAAATCACCGTTAGTTAGTGAACTCGGAGTGCATTATGGTCTATACTGAGTTTGCGCAGTTGTAGTTTTTAAAATTGATTTGATTGGATGATATTTTATCAGATAATCTGAAATTCCTGCGGAAACACGGCCTTAATAACATAATTAATCAGAAGGGTACTTCTAGAGCTCCCTCTAGCCGGAGTTAAAAAGAAGAAAAAGTTAAGATGGCAAATCCGTAACTGACGTTTCTGTAGGATAGATGGCTGTTGTAAATTAAGCCAATCAAATCCCGCGCACCTGCACAATGCATTTTAATTATTCCACCATGTACATCAAGGGAATTAGAGGGCGCTATAATATTTGTATGACCTTGTTTGTCAGTGAATGCAGTCACCAAAGAAAACATAATGGCAATAAATTAATGCATTATCTGCAGTATATTAAATGCCACTGAATTACTTATTTATTAAAAAACCCATAGAGAAAAACATTAAAAAAACATAATATAATATTTTTGATGTGACGGTAATTTGTTCTGAACAAGTCGATAGTGTAGCCATGGGTTCGCCGCTTGGAAATAAAAACAGAAAATATAAACAAATACAAAAGAAATATGGATACATTTTGCCCAATAACTTCAGTTATACATGTTCGAATTTGAACCCCTCATTTTACAGCTTGCGTAAAATGTAATATGGTTTTAACAATAACTTTTTTTTCAATTTTCCTACAACTTGTTGGTTTTGCCGTGTCATGCCTCATACATTTTAGGAAGTTTTTTGCATAATCACAGTATTTCTTGAAAACAACCGTGTCCCGAAAGAATTTCCGGGCACCTCATAATACATGGTATATTGTTGCAAATTATCTGTATTTTTTGTTTACATTTGTCGTTTCAATATAAGTATAAGTAATAGGATGTTAATTAAAATGTAATAATTTGGACTTATTCGTTTAACATCGACAAAATAGACGATAGTAGACTTGTGACTAAATTATTTGTTTCATTCAAGCGTTTTTGGTTTTTTTTTTTCACTTGTCACTGTAGTTTTCTGTTTACTACCAAGAAATATGAAATGATTTAGGAAACATGAATTCCAAACGAAAATACACCATTCTGCCATATAAACAAAGACATTTGACACATCATGAAAATCATAGTTCAACAAGAAATCTCAGTGAACTTCGCCTCTGTGCCATCATTCTAATTAAAATTATGTTTTATTCATTACTTTCTAAAATTCAGAGTGTTAGTCGACTGAGCAATTATATATTGTTAACAAGTTTCCAAAGGTATTTCATTCTAAAACTCTGTTGTATTGTCGAGTGGGTGAAACCTTGTAATTTGTAATTACATTCACGAACACGTTGAGTCCCGCTGTGTATATAACATTTCTGCTGTTCTATTGTCAAGCGTTAATTTGCCGAGCGGGTAAAATGTTTAAATTGTATCGTTTAATGAAATTAGTTCAATTCCTCTTCACAACAAATATACAAGAGAAGTTTACAAAAACAATCACTAAAAAGATCAATTACTTACTAACTTAATCAGATGGAAACATTTAGAACTCCATCTAGCCAGAACAAAAATGATGAAAAAGTTAAGAGGTATTAACTGTCATAATGATAACTGAAGTTTCGTTAGGAGAGTACATGGCTGTTGTAAATTAGGCTAATCAAATCACGCAAAGCTACACAATGATTTTTAATTATTTCATGAAGTGCATCAATGTAATGAGAGGTTGCTATAATATTTGTATGGATAGAGCCATAGATAGAGTTTCGACAACTTTAATTTGAACGCCATTTTGGTTCCTAATATCGCGGTGTCCCTATTCTTATGCATTAAAAATGTGCAAACAAAAACACAAATTAAACGATTTTAAATGTATTCATTTGCGTTATTATCTTGATATGATATTCTGCATTAATTCATGTAGCTAAAAACAAAATAAAAAAATACATTACTTCATGAAATGTCTTTTTTTACAACTTTTGGATGCACCACTCTGTGGACCTAGGCTCAGTTTACGCACGCAACCCTCAGCGCCGCGCAACAGGACCAACCACACAAATTGGACGCAGTGTTTTCCTTCTGTCTCATTATAGGCCTAGCATTGTTCTGTCTTAACATTTTTATAACAGCCAAAAATTATACCGTCAACGACATTGTTAAAGTAATTTAATATTCTTTTGAAGTTTTAGGGCCTACTATTTTAAACTGGTGATTTTTTAGGCAATAGATTTCATTAAGTATGCATTTTTTATTTAACCATATTTCACGTGTAACCCATCAAGCGTGAGCTGGTTATATAGGCCTATGAGGGGCCATCAAAAACACAAACCTATACAAAACTAGTATTAATATCATTACCTTGGAAATATACATAAATCTACAATTACAAATAATAATATTTAATATCATTTTGAAATTTAATAAATAAAAAGAAATTAAAAAAATGTTTTATTGTTGATCATAAAAGATTTTAGTTTACTTTTAAAATGTAAGAATGAGTTAGAATTTCTAATATAATGTGTTAAAATATTTCGGTCCTTTATATTAATGTATCAATGGCAAAACGTGCTTTTTTGGAACCATCCTTTATTCAAGATTCAAGATTTTTAATCTTAATTTACTCGGTATTTTCTTAATTCGATGTGTCATCAGTGAGGAGAGATCCCATTTATGTTGTCTTATGGTTTATTAAAAAGACATTCAATGGCTCCACAATAGTAAACATGGCATGAGAATCAAACTAAATAACCATTTTCTTATAATTTTTATCATATAATATTTATTTCTTTTTTTAAAATCAAATTTGTTAACACTTAAGGATCGTCGTGTGTATTTAAAATTGTTCACATTTTCCGCTTTGTTAGGCATATTCATTTTGTCCCTCTAGGTATATTAGTACAACCTATGCGACGATCTTCCCGTCTAAATCACTATCTTTTGTTCCTTTTGGTCGTACTTAGGCTTTTTAAATCATCTTTTTATCTCTCAGTTATTTAACTCTGGAACAACCTACCACAATCGATAGTTGATTCACATAATATAACTTCCTTTAAAACAACACTGACTAAATATTTAAAACATTAACTTTTTTCCTTCATTTATTATATCCATATTTGTATTTTACCTTTTTTACCATTTCATTGTTAAGCATAGTTAAGGGGGATGCCATTATATTAGCATCTGGTCAAAACGGCTATGTGGCTATCTGATATCCAAGGGATGATTTTGACGCCTACGAGTTGTCTTATGGCACCATCAGAACTTGATTGCCCGTTTTTAGTGTTTTGTTGGAACGAAGACGAAATCATAATCTTGATTGATGTTGGAAAGGAAGGATGGGAGGCTTTTTGGTTGTTGTTTACGTAGGAAAGTAGTTTTCCGGCCAAGCCAGGGCCTAGGCCTAGGGCCAGAAATTGGAATTATATTTTATAATGTCTAGGCCTATGCTATTTTATTGTAAAAGGTAAGACTCTGTAAGAGATAATTCAGTCGTTTATGTATTATTGTTGTTTTTATGTCTGAAGAAGAATACAAAAGGGGATTATTTTTAAGCATAGGCCTAGGTCTATCAAATCAAAGAAAAATTTAAAAAGGCCTGGTGATAAATTGACGGAATGACAGGCATGTTTTATAAAAATAATTTTCAATACCCATACATTAAAGTAAATTACTACGATCCGATGACTAGGCCTATTTTCTGTTTGTAAAAATAAAATGACCCAAAATAGCACAACAGTGTACCTACAAAAGTAACTGAAATTCACTTAATATTACCTTCTTTTTCATTTTATTTTTTATTTTAGTTAATTTAATAAATAATTAACATAATTCAATCAATTGCATTTTATAATTTGAATTTATATATCAGTAAAAATTAAATTTACCAAAAATGTAAGAAATGCATTGCAGTATTTCAAAAATTAACTACATGAGGAAAAATCAAAATGCAAGATATTAAGTAAATGTGGCCTATACTAAAGACAACAAATCTCCACCAACTTATTCAAAACTTCAAACATGAACTTCGGCAACACAAAGATTTTTTAGACTTAAGGTTTAGGTCTAAATTTCTTGTTTGCAGCTCATCAACTACATCAGGTAGGATAAACATGAATACTTTTCCCTGCACATTCATATGCATATGCAGTGGCAGAGAATGTGTTTTTAGATATCTGAGTGTTGTTAAACTTACTGTTTCTGATTTCTTAGGCTTTTTTTCACCAGTAAAAGATTCACTCTGCTTGTAATGGTACAGTTGTCTGACCAATGACAGAGCACAAGCTATGGAAATGGTCTTTTTTGAGCTAGTCGCTTGTGGGAAGATGGCTACCCACTAAAAAAATGTATATTTATTCATTTGTTGACCTTTATGGAATCCCCTATGCAATATATCGGTTTTAAATTTCACCTTATCGTATTAACATTACAGTACAATATTTCAAAAAAAATATAGAAAAAAACGGTATTCTCTGCATGGAACAGCCATAGTATTGATCCAAATACATCAGTAGATTAATTAAACAAACAACCAATAAGCAACTTAGTCCGATAAAACTAATAACCAATCAATCTAATATCAAATCTATCAACTACCCCATTAGCAAAAAAAATATAAACTATTAACCAATCAATTTAATTTTAGATCAATCAACGAGTCAATCCGTAGATAAATCAATCAAATAAACAATCTTAAATAGTGTAATACTGTAACAATAACAAATAAGGCCCCAAAACAATGTTAGTTTATCACCCCTGCGCGCAACACCTTGGGGAAATCCCGATTTTTTTTTCAAGCGATCCTGTTTTTCTGTCATATTCACTTGATGCTTAACATATGAACGATTATCGAGCTCACATATGTACACAAAAACTAAGAATAGGCCTACAACGATCAATTCTTGCTTTAAGCTGGTGCACTGGTATAGAGGGCCGGTAAAAAAAACTCCCGCCCTCATCAGTTTTTATGCTTTGGTAGAGTGATAAACTAATAATTTTTATAGGGCCTAAAGAAATAACATTTCCATAACAATAAAATTACAAAGGGATTTAACACTAAAATTAATAACAATGAAATATAAAACTATGTTAGGGGCAATGTAAAAATGATCCTGATCAGTTACAACAGTATTAGTATAGTACCTTAAAGATAATACTGAAAATATAATGGCAATATATTACTGCAGTAACTGCAGTAGATTTAAAAACATTGAATTACCGCAATAACTGCAGTAAGATAATACCAATACTTAATGTTTAAAACAACCCATCAATCTTTTGTAATAGATTGTTTGATGTACAAATTCATTCACAAATGTGACATCACAAACAAACTTTCAAAGAAACTACAAGAATTATTCTAGGCTAACACCTTGTGCTAACTGCTGAACTGTTGGTAAGTTGAGGGCACTCAATACAACATGTACAATATATGGACGAAGCTTGGAACAAAATGAGTTAAGAAAATTAATTTTATTTATAACAATTGAACATACTTATGGATCAAGCTGGAAACAAAAATGAGTAAGAAAAATTAGTTTTATTTATAACAATTGAATATAGGCCTACTATCTATTTGTATTTAAATTACTGAAACAATGTAGTGCATTTATAAATTTAAAATAATAAATAAAACATTTTGTTATTAAGTTAACACTGATTTATATAATTTCATTGCAGACAAAGACGTTGTTTGTTTTTAGAGCAAATTTTAGGACTTTGAAACTTTGCTTATCTCTATTTAACTACAGTAAACAATTGATCACAAGCCAGCCTGGCCAAGTCATAATACCAAAGATAATCGGAAACAACTCCCACTTGCTAGGAAGCAGCCATGTCAGCATATACCTAAGCTAACAGTAGCTACAACTTACAAATAGCCACGTCATCCGACCTAAAATTACTGAAGCTATCACAGACAAGATTGATTACAGAAATTTAAGGTGTAATAAATTAATGAATAGTAACAATTTATATGAATCATTGCATGTCATTAATCTGGCTACATATTTAAAGTATGCTGATTTCAAAAATAAATGTCGATTTTTTAGATTACATTTATTTATTAAATATACAATAACTTTGGTCACACAGAATTTTTATTATGGTTTTAGTGTCAAAATGTATTCTTTTATTATTTAGTATTTGACATTTTCAAAATTCGCGGATGGTGGCCAAATTGGACTACAAAATGACTGCCATTTTTACTTAATAGTAGACATAATTATAACAGAAAATAGAATAGTTTATACTTGTTAACTATAGCAGGGCCGTAGCCAGCATGAGGCAGACTAGGCGGCCGCCTCGTCCGAAGTTTTCCAAATGTTGTGTATTTTTTTAAATAAAATTATATAATATATATTCAGGCCCGTATTTAGGAATTTTAATTGGGAAGGTTCGACTTGGGACTATGTGGAACTCCTTATAAAATCCCACATGTACAGACAAACATCATAACATAGGCATACTATAGGGGGTACAGACTTGCGAGAGAAGTTCGGAAGATCGGGATGTAGGGGCCGAGGACCCCGGAAAGTTATTTTACACGCGAAACATACATGTGAAAACAATTGCTCAGAAATCTGAAAATTGCCAACCACAAATGTGAAAACGATTATCAACCACAAATGTGATAACGCCCACAAATGTAATAGTAAAAAATGACCATGTCGACCACAAATGTAAACATTTTTACTATAAGTTTAAAAGTACCTAAAATCTTGCTTCTTGATTTTTGTATGGAAGGCCAATTTGGTCAAAATAAATACTGTACAGTATATTAGTATGTTTATCCTACCGTCTGTTTCGTACGTCCGTCCGTCTTGGTGTCCGTCCGTCTGTCCATCTGTCTTTCTGTCTGTCTGTCTGTGCGTCCATCCAACAAATATATTAGAAGGTAAATAAAGTGTATTTCGAGCAAAATATCTGTCTGTCTGTCCGTCTGTCTGTCTGTTCCTCTAATCCTTCCAGGTCTTTGGTCCGATCACCAAAAAACTTTCTGGGTGGGTACATAATCAGTGAGGGATATCTCCTATAGAGGTTTATTTTTGGAAAGGTCAAGTTCATACGGGTTAAAGTTCAAGAAACTGTTTTTTGCCATTCCTTTCTCTAATTTTGGACAAACTCTATGGAAGAGTGTAGGTTAAGAGAGGGGGCCAGAAGACGGGCCATCGGGTTAAAGGTCACTATTATTGAGTCAAATGTCAGATCACGGTTTTGCGCTACTCCTTGGCCCAAACTTTCTGGCAGAATGTAGATTTCGACACCAGATTTTTAAATAATGAGACACTGGGTAAAATGGCAGGACCACTGATTTAACATTCTAAGCGTTAAATTTAAAAGTAACTATATTTTTTGTGGATCTACACACGTAACACATGTAAATATTTCTCATTGATGTTTGTATGAAAGGCCAATTTGGTCCAAAAATATATTAGAAAGTTTGTCTGTCCGTCTCTCTGTCTTTTCCTCTATTCCTTTTATTCCTTGGTGTGATCTCCATCAGACTTGGTTGGAGGATGCAGGTTCGTCACAGAATTACCGTTGACACTCGATGGGGTCAAAAGAAAGAAACTGTTTTCCACTACTCCCTGAAGAGAGGCTGCACAATTACCGATGACGAGTCAGTTTCAAGTACAGTTAAAGATAAATTAGTTACGGGTTTCCTTTTTAGACTTTTTTTAATATCAATCTATTAATTTTAAATTCCTCCACTCACAATCAACTCTTTTGATAGTATACTTAATTTATTTCGTGTACTACTTATTGTTGGTAAATGAGATTAATTACAACTAACGGGATTCTTAAGAATATTAAGTATTATAGAACATAAGTTGTAACCATTTTCTTTGTAGAATTTTAGTATGGAGAAATTTAAAATCAAAAAAACGTAGTTTTTAAATTGACGAAAGCAAATGATAGAAGATCATGATACATTATAACAGGGCATATTCATGATACTGCATAAAATTTGATATTTAACACATACATATTGTACAGGATTATTATTTTATTGCTCACGTGACTTTATTTTCTGGAGAAACTACATAATTCTCTCTGGAATTCCATATATAATATAAAACAAAAAACAAAAAAACATGGATCACTATTAAAACATATTCTCTATTTTAATATTATATAGTTCAAAACAAAAGTCAACAAAATGAAACTCCTAAATTCAAAATTAAAAACATACGAATTAAATATCATTGTAAAACCAACAGATAGAACATTGTAAAAACAAAAACAAATCAATCTAATTACACAAACAAAATCAATTGTTTTGATTTTCTAAACGATGTGAACATATTCAATCTTTCTTAACGTAACAAAATGCAACAAAAATGTTTTTGTAGAGCTTTAGTTTTATATAATGTAGATCAACGTAAACAGTCAAAAATAAAAAATAATTCAAAATTGAATAAAATATAAATTGAATATATTTGTAAATACAAAAAGAACATTTTAAGGTTGAAGACAAATTATTCTGAAGAAACTAATTATATTCTAATAATTAAAACAATAATAATTATCCTAACAAAAAATTATCGAAATACTATATTAAAATGAAACAGGTAAGGTTGAATACAAAATTATATTTATCTAACTGTCAAAAATCTGAGGAAAATGATTTTAAATATTCCAAATCAAATTTAACGGTAACAATCTTAATGTTTTTTTTATTTGATTTATGGCACTATGTAAAATAATCAAGTTCAAGTTAAAGAACATACAGTTGGGACATATTTTTTAAGTTTTTTTTTGTCTTTTGTAGGCATAACCTACCTTTATTCTACAGATCTTCTTGTTTTTACAATAATAATAAACTTGCTTTTATATTTCGCATTTTTTTTGTCATTGCGTTATTATTTTTTTTCTATAAAGTTATATCACATTTTCAAGGTTTTTTTTAACAATATTTTACTAACTAATCTTAACTATACAACTTAAACTACGTTACAATAAAAAATGCTTTAATTACTCCTGTGTCACTTTGTTATACTTCACATGGGTTTACATTGTTTATCTTCTGATTGCGTTAATATCTATGTTACGTTACATTTAAGGAAAAAGAAAACCTACGGTACATACATCAATTTTTTAAAATTTTTTATAACAATTTTTACCAATTTTTAGTGATGTAGAAAATAACTAAAGCAATACTTTTACAGAAACAGAGGTTCTTTACATATTTAATAAGTATGCCCTTTTTGAGATCAAAGAATATTCGTTCAACGGAAT